>ML686108.1:369289-432605 GCA_007922175.1 Pelusios castaneus
AAAGAAAGAAAGAAAGAAAGAAAGAAAGAAAGAAAGAAAGAAAGAAAAAGTGCTGCTTGTGTCAAACCATGGTGAGATTCCAAATGATTCAGCATTACTGGCTTTGTCAGTGATGTCACATGCAGCAGCACCATCCATTAATCAATGAGCTAATTAAAAATAAAGTATGGAGAAATAAATAATTCACCATCTTAATAACAACTGCCTCTCTGTAAAAGAAATCCCAACAATGTGGCCATGTCTAGATTGAGAAAAATTCTTAAACTCTGAGGCTATGTCTACACTTGCAAATTAGTTTGAATTAAGGAAGCTTAAGGAGGGTTCAGTCAACTTAAATTAAGCCATGTCCACACTAGGCTTTCATTAAGTCAACTTAAGAAATTCCTTAAGTCGACTTAATGAAAGCTTAAGTCGACTTAACCCTTAAGTTGACTTAAGGATGGTGTGGACATGGAGTGACCCTTAAGTTGACTTTATTAAGTGGACTTAAGGGTGGTTAGGTCGATTTTAAGTCAACTTAAAGTCGACCTTATTAAAGTCGACTTAACAAAGTTGACTTAACTTTTCTAGTGTAGACAGAGCCTTAGGGACTTTAGCTGGCTGGCATAATTAGCTCAATGCCAAGACTGCTTTGACCTGCACTGAGAACCCTCTACAGGGTAGAGAATTAGGGAGCCATAATTGATGCCCTGGCAGCCTCTCTTCTATTTCTGTTTCACCTTACATAATGGCCCGGTTTGAAAGGGGTGTTCGTCTATTGTAGAAAAACAACAGAGTCCTGTGGCACTACCAACAGCCTCCCAACCTTAAAAGGATACTCACCAGCAACTACAGATCAAACAACAGAAACATTAAAGCAGGAACATATCCCTGCAACAGACCATGCTGCCAACTTTGCCCTCATATCTACACTGAAGACACTATCACAGGACCAAATCAAGCCACCTACTCCATCAAGAGCTCATTCACCTGCTCATCCACCAATGTGATTTATGCCATCAAGTGCTGGAAATGCCCCTCTGTGTTATATATTGGACAAACAGGACAGTGTCTGAGCCAAAGAATAAATGCACACAAATATGACATCAAAAATTGCAACACTAAAAAACCAATAGGGAAACACTTCATTCTCTCTGCTCACTCCATTGATGACTTGTTAATAGCTGTGTTGAAACAGATGAATAACAAATCACAGCTTCAATGAGAAACTGCAGAACTCGAACTTATATGCAAATTTGACTCAGTTGGCTTGGGGTTAAACAGGGACTATGGATTTTTCTCTCATTACAACAGGTGATTTGACCTCACCTTCCTCTAGGTGCTGTTCCTCAGAGTTTAAATCCTAACATCTATTTTGATTTGCTGTTACAGCCTGACCTGATCCTATGTCATACACTCCTCTACATTTAATTTCCTCCCATTCTGTAAATTTCCCATCTTCAAAGCATCTGATGAAGTGGGATTTTCTCCCACAAAAGCTCATGCGATAAATAAATGTTAGTCTTTAAAAGTGCCAGAGGACTCTGTTGTTTTTCTTCCATAATGGGTGACACAAGGAATCCATTCATTAGTCTTTTTCTTATCCAAATAGAGCTGATGAAGGCAATTAGTGATTTTTATACTTCCTCATTTAGAATTATGGCATATGACTGTGTCTCCCAGGTTAAATTAAGAATAATGTATTAATAATCTAACTGTTTCTAATTACAGTTATGTAACTAACATGCTATATATATTAAATAAAAGTGCTGGTGAAACTTTGTACATCTATCCCCTTTTAATGTTCTGTTTGTTGGACATAGATGCTGTTGCATAGTTATTTGTAAAGATCTTGACCCGTTCACCTTTTTGCGTGTGGATTAAACTGCTTTGCTTGCGTCACATTTAACCATGTTCTCAATCAGCGTAGGGGCATTGTTGGAAAGTAATGAATTCTTCCATTTCTCCCTCTTGGTTAGCAATGGTATTGTACATTTGTGGTTAGAATGGTATATTCTTTATGTAAATAGGTTTATAAGTAGAGGGTTGTGTGCAAAATTTTAGCGCTATGCTTATAAGGGTGCAATGTGGTGTGCAAAGCATGGAGAGGTGGTTCATTCAGAGATGCAAGCAAGCGGTGTCCGAATTTAATTCAGTTAGCATGAGCATCCCCATCTTTTGCTAAAAATGTGGCACTGGAAGGCATCAAGTCCATTACAATTTGTATGGAAAGAAGAGTAAAATTGTTCTGGAGAGAGTAGGATACAATACTTTGACTCAAGTGACATACTAACTTTTTATAGCCTATTGCAATTCAAAACACACACAGCACTGAAGATCACTTTAACAAACCTCAAGGAATAATTAACAAAAAATATCAGGCACAGTATTTTGTCACTTGCTAGTACAGTTATATGTGACTATTACACTAATAATGCATTTTTAGCACTATATTGTCACAGAGAAAGATGAAGTCCAGGAGTAAATGGATATAATTTCACCATTTTCCGGGGAGTTATGTTAGGACTAAATTTGGCCTTATATATATATATATATATATAAATTGTGCATCTTTGTAATTTTAACGACTAACAGATTTATTTATCGCATGTGTTTTCGTGGGAGAAAATCCCACTTTGTCAGACTCTTTGAAGATAGAAAACTTACAGAATGGGAGGAAATTAAATGCAGGGGAGTATATGACATAGGATGAGGTCAAGCTGTAACAGCAAATCAAAACAGATGTTAGGATTCAAACACTGGGGAACAGCACCTAGAGGAAGGTGAGGTCAAATCACCTGTTGTAATGAGAGAAAAATCCATAGTCCCTGTTTAACCCCAAGCAAACTAAGTCAAATTTGCATATAAATTTGAGTTCGGCAGTTTCTCTATGAAGCTGTGATTTGTTATTCATCTGTTTCAAGTTGTCAATGGAGTGAGCAGAGAGATTGAAGTGTTCCTCTATTGGTTTTTTAGTGTTGCAATTTCTGATGTCAGAGTTGTGTCCATTTATTTTTTTTGCACAGAGACTGTCCTGTTTGTCCAATATATAAGGCAGAGGGGCATTTCTGGCACATGATGGCATAAATCACATTGGTGGATGAGCAAGTGAATGAGCCCTTGATGGAGTAGGTGGCTTGATTTGGTCCTGTGATGATGTTTTCAGCATACATATGACTCTGTTGTTGTTCTGCAATAGACTAACACGGCTACCGCTTTGGAACTTGACATCTTTGTAATAACTCTGAATTATTTGTCATTTCTTCTACCTCATAGAGCTGGTGTGCTGTGACACCACTTTTCATGCTCACCAGAGTTGTCTCATTGTTACCTGGTGGTCCTCCTGTGTGTTAGTGGCATCCATCTATTGTCTCTCCTCCTATACTTAGATTGTAACTTCCTTGGGTAAAGGAAGTTTGTAAAATGACAAGGGTTTTGGTTTATGATTGGGATCCTTACGCTCCAGTGCAACATGAATAATTAATTAACATAATAGTGACAATAGTCACCATTATAATCTCAGCATTAGCAGTTATCTATAAATATAGCATCTATTTATCGAAGATTATAAAAATATGTGTTAGCATGGTCTCAAAAAGCTCTCCTGACACGTTGGGTGCGTCTACACTTACAAATTAAGTCGATTTAAGCAAGCTTAAATCAACTTAATTTAATCTGTATCCACACTATATTTTCCTTAAGTCGACTTAAGCAGCAGTTTAAGTCGACTTAAGGAAAATTAAAGTCGACTTTAAAAAACCTAGTATAAAGTCAACTTTACTGGCTAAGTCAACTTTATTAAGTCAATTTAGCCAGTGTAGATGCAGATTAGCCCTAAGTCGACTTAAAGGGCTCCAGGGCTCCCCCACTGCCCTGCCTGCCTCGGTGGCTGGCACAGGCAGAGCCGGGCGTGTCCTCCCACAGGGCAGGACAGAGCCCTGCCCACCTGCTCCTATGCCCTGCCAGTGTCCCTGTCCTGCTCAGCCCCCATTGTACCCAGGTACAATGGGGCAAATGCTGAGCCCCCTGGAACTTGGCAAGGGGTGCCCTCCCTGCCACCATGGACCAGTCCCCTAGAAGTTGACTTAGGCATCCAGTGTGGACGCTCTAATTCGATTTGGTAGGGTCCCCTTTAAGTCAACTTAACTTTTGAGTGTAGACATGCTAAGTCGACTTAGCAAAATCGACTTATTTGGCCAAGTGTAGACATAGCCCTAGTGCTGAGCTGTATAACAGGACTTCAGGAGCCCACTTTGTTTACATAGGCACATCCATACTTCCTAGGTTCTCTACATGATGGGACTGTTTTGCCCAAATGATCACTTTTGGCTGATGTTAGCTCCCAAGTCACTTTGTTAATGGGGCAGTTGTACTAAAGGGATGTTATCCTAGTAGTGTGAATCAAGGGTAGTTGAACTGTGCTTGGCATACTCTGATGGAGGGACTCTCCTTCAACTGAACTACACTTACCAGGCATGGGACATGGGTTCCAGAGGCCCATGCAATTGAGAGAAGGTGGAGACAAGTACTTGTATCTCTTGCCTAAGAGTTCCAGGTACTATTTGATCCTTCCTCTTTCTACTATGTAGTGCCAGAGATGATTAATTAATATTCAGTGCAATGTCCTGTCACAGACTAACTGCGCAGAAATCACTGATAACTAGACCTAAATATTAGATCCATTTGGGAACAGTATCTCTGATGCAAGAGACTACACAATACTCACTAGGGGGAATAATCCTTTGATCATTCCTCTGTAATTAAGGGTCAACTGAAGACAACAGAAAAATAGAACCCCATCATCTGCTGTGCTCCACACTCCCCTGCCTCAGTTGTTTCTTTCAATGAGTGCTTCTACACTTGTAAATTAAGTCGACTTAAGCTTGCTTAAGTCGACTTAATTTACTCTGTGTCTACACTACACTTTCCTTAAGTCAACTTAAGCAAGCTGCTTAAGTCGACTTAAGGAAAATTAAGTCAAGTTTGTAGGGTCCCCCCTAAGTCGACTTAAAATTTAGGTGTGGACATGCTAAGTCGACTTAACAAAGTCTTAACTTAGCTAAAGTCGACCTAAATTTACAAGTGTAGACATATAAGTGTTATGGTAATTTATGTAGCTAATGTAACTATAGGACAATTTCATTCATGCTATAATTGTGTATGGACAAGGTTCTAGTGACAAAGTTTAGGCAGACCTATTCTCTCAATGAATCCTTATCTGCAAATGATCCAGTTATGTTAGAATGAGGTTATTTAAACAATTTGTGTAACTGTCACTATATACATGTTCTTAAGGTAGATGCTAGCCTTCTTCCTTTCTTGTTGTTATTGATATTGTGAACAGGTCAGAAACCATGCCTTTTTTATAAAGTTAGAGGGAATCCAGTTATACTCTATAGATGTATTTTTGGGTGGGGGGAAGGGAGTAAGCAATGAGGCCAGCTCCTTGGAGTCCTCCTTGACTTAGATCTTATTTCTGTTCAGTTAAGAGTTGTATTTTTTTAAAATAATCTTTGTTCAGTTTTAACCACTTTATTTATTTTTTCTCAATTTTTTGTCTCTTTCCCACATTATACCTGTCCTTTACTTTTCCTGATTTGCCTTAATGTCTCCCTTTTCTCTTTTATAGCATCTTCCCAGTAAGGGGGGAACCTACATATACCATTCCTAGATCTGGCACTAATAGTAGCCCAAGCAATTAAACTGTTTGAGCATATGATAAAGAGATATTTGACCTAAACCCTCTTTATGGCTAAATTTTAAATTATGTGTCCTCCTACATCAAAGTTGGGGATCACTGGATGACAATAAAAATAATTCTCACCCATCTAAAAATATTAAAAGCAAATATTATCTTCATATGGGAAAACCAGCATAATAATTTGGAGGCAGAGAAATTTACGAAGGGGTGGATGGAGAAAGGCGTGTTTAACAATTACTCCTCTGCAGCCAAAGATATAGCAATATTGTTTCACAAAAGACTCAGTTTACAAATTCTAGATGTTACACAAGATGAGGAACGTGGCTTTTTGCCGATGATGGCTAAAATCTCTGACTCTGTATATACCCAGATTAATATAGAAACACAATAAAGATGATCAAATATTTTTTTTTATAAAAAAGGTTTTTTTCCAAATAATTTAATATCCTGCTTAGAATCAATCATTATAGCAGGAAATTTTAATAAGGTATTGGACCCTTTTTTAAGTAAGTCAAGCTGAGCCCAGCAAAAAGATTACATGGAAGAATTAGGACTGGAAGAAGTATTGCAGTACTCTTTCTTTCCATATATGAACAATTAGATTTCTTCCTGATTTCTGTGAATCTGGTGAACTTGTGCTTAATAATGAAATCAAGTCTACCATGATGTCTGATCATGCACAAGTGATACTACAATTTTCCCCTCATGAGACAAACTGGATTTAAAAAAAAATGGAGGCTGAAAGATAAACATTTTCAAAACTATTGTCACAGAAGAAGTTTGTTTTTTCTTCAAATGAAATGACACACCAGAGATATCTCATTGCACCCCATGAAATACATGACATTTTTTATTAAGGGTAGCATCATTTTATACTCATCAGATACACGATTTGGCTCCTAGAATTAACCGAGCAATTTAAAGCTATGGGTTTAGAATGTGCTAACTGCAACTCTCAAAGCATCTGATGAAGTGGGATTTTCTGTCATAGAAGCTCGTGCGATAAATAAGTTTCTTAGTCTTTAAAAGTGCCACAGGACTCCTCGTTTATATTGCCATTCTCAAGGAAATCTTAAAAAATGAATCAATCTTCCATAGGAAGTAAGTAGACTGACTTCTGCATAAGCCATATTTGCTCTTTATAGACTCAAACAAATATAATGAGAATCAGGGGAGAGAGTAAGGAAAATTCTGGCACTCAGAATAGAAGTGAGGTCAAAAGTCCTGAATAGTGTCACTCAAATTAGAACAAGAACAGGTTATTACTAATGAAAAAGAAATCAGTCATCAATTTTTGAAATTCTGCCGGGCTCTTCATAATAATGATTCACCACCTACCACTTACCTAGAAATTTTCTTAAAACTCTTAACTCAGAAATCTCAAAAGAGGAGCAGACAAAGCTGGCCTCTCCCTCTCAATCAGAGGAAATAATCCAGGCCATGAAGGAAATGAATTCAGGCAAGGACCCTGGTCCTGATGGCCTACCAATAGAATTCAATCCTAGTCTCAAAGGGTGCGTCTACACTTGTAAATTAAGTCGACTTAATTAAGCTTGCTTAAGTCAACTTAGGGAAAATTAAGTCGACTTTATTAAACCTCCTTTAAAATCGACTTTAGGCTTAAGTCTACTTTATAAAGTTGACTTAAGCCAGTGTAGATGCAGAGTAGCCCTAAGTCGACTCTAAGTGATTTAGGGCTCTCCAGGACTCCTCCACTGCCCTCCCTGCCAGGGGGTGGCACAGGGAGAGCCTGGCATGCCCCCAAAAGGGCAGGGTAGAGCCTTGCCCACCCTGCCCCTATGCCCTGCCAGGGTCCCTGTCTTCCTTTGCCCCATTGTACCCAGGTACAATGGGGCAAAGGCTGAGCCCCCTGGCACTTGCCAAGGGGTGCCCCCCCTGCCACCGTGGACCTGCCCAAGGTTCCCCTAGCCCCTACAAGTCGACCTAGGCATCCAGTGTGGACGCTCTAGGTCGACTTTGTAAGGTCGTCCTTAAGTCAACTTTAAATTTAAGTGTGGACATGCTAAGTCAACCTAAATTAACAAGTGTAGACATAGCCAAAGAAATTCTGACTCCTAAGCAGTTATACAATCACAAAGATGCTATAAAGAAAGGTATGTTACCTCCTACTATGAGGAAAGCCCTAATTACTGTACTAGTTAAACAAGATACTGATATATAAAAGTGTAATAGCTATAGACCCATATCTGCAATCAGTATGGATATACAAATAATTTTAAGATGTTGGCTAAGTGGCTGAAAAAAACAATGAGTGATGTGGTTCATCCTAGTCAATTAAGATTTATTAAAAACAAAAAACCATGGTTCAGATAACACATCACTTGCTTAATGTTATGGCATTCCACAACATTCTAGAAATTACCCCACAATCATTTCACTTGATGAAGATAAACCTTTTACAGAGTGAACTGGAAATATCTCTTTCTTATCCTATATAAGTTTTGGTTGGAGAATTCCTTTATTTCATAGAAAAGTCTATCTTAGTCTAGTCCCAACTCACACATCCTCCACCCCTATTGATCAGTTTCAGGAAACTAGACAGGGATGCCTCCTCTCCCAATTCCTAGTCAGTTTAGTACTAGAAAGACTGGCAGTACTAATTAGGGAACAAGACATTAAAGGGCTCAGAAGACAATAATCCTTTTATATGTATATGACATTTTAATAAAAATTCAGACCAATCTATTCCAAATAGAGTATCATGTAAACAATAGATAACTTTAACAACTTCTCTGGCTGTAAGATAAATTGGGATAAGTCATAAGCAATGAAGATCTCTCTAGTTAGAAGTGACTCTCCTATGGGAACTTTTTTATGGCAACAGACAAACCTCAGCTATCTTGGCATTTTGTTCCCTAAAGAAATTAAAAACATGGTCAAGTTTAATCTAACATTATTATTCATCCTGTTAGTGCTTGTCATTTACTTATATCATTTTACTTTCTCCCTTCTGGGAAAAATAAACCTAATTAAAATGAATGGTCTCTCCATTCCCTCTCTAACCATATTCCTCCTTTCTAATTTACAACAATTGGCAGCACATTGAGGTCCTTCCTGTGGTGGTGTTGGTGATAAATCCAGAATCTTTTTACAAAGATTACAGCTCCCTATCAAAATTGGTGGCTTTAGATTTCCTAACTTGAACTTTACCATCCAGCAGTAATTTGTAGCACAGTGATTCATGAGTAGAGCTTGGATTGACTCCAGCTGGAAGCAGAATTGATCACTCCTTTGCTCTTTCCCAGGACATTGAACTGAGATTACTACCAACTTTATATAGAATTATCGACAATTGTGGCAGCCAAAATTTAAATTTAAATTAAAAAAATCTACATTCCGAGGCCTCTTTCTGAGGTAACTTTGGGTATGTAGCAGGAAACACCATCATTTGGCCAGACTGTATTAGGAAAGGTATCTGAACCATCAGTTAACTTACAGAAAACACTATCTTCCTCCCTTTTACAATATTAAAAAAAAAGGTTCAGTTTAGAGACTAAGAAGAAGTATCAATATATCCAACTTAAATATGCCATATCCCATCTGTTTGGTTCTAATGCCAGTACTACACCTAATCTACTGCTTTCATTTCTCCAAAGATTACACAGTTTGCCAAGACTAAGGCTTCATTTGGCCATACATACATACACACATATATACACTTGGTCAGCAAATTTGAATTAAAAATTGTTTCCCTTAAAAAGAAATGGGAGGAGGATCTAGGCCAATTATTCTCTGCTAACCAATGAAAACAAATTTTAGTCAGTGCTCTGAATATCCCTGGGACCTCCCTTCATCCTTAATTCAGCAGAAAGTCCTATGGAGGATGCATTGGATCTCTCCCCCACTATCTAAAACAGGTGCTGCTAAATCAGAGAAATGTTGGCACTGTTGTTCAGCAGGTACTAACTTAACCCATATGCTTTGGGAATGATCCTCCACCTATATATTTTCAGCAGAACTTAATTTAAAATTAATTTTATGCTGTCAAATGAAATTGGAAGATGAATAAATCAGAAAACTTTAGCTAAAGATAGCACTAATAATTGCTAAAAGACTACCACTACAAAAAAATGGATATTCAAAAAGTGACCAACAACTGGAGATTGGAGCATAGATATCAAAAGTTTGGCCACCATCGAAAGAAACAGAAATAAAATACCAGAGAAAAATTCTCAGAGATATGGGATATTTTCCTGGAAATAACTGAATAATCCTATCAAATGTGTGTGTAGACAGACAGATAGATGTTTCAAGTGTAGCTAAGATTAGGAAGAAAATGGTTAGTATGTTATGGCAAGTTTATGTATCGACAGTTTATATATAGTTGGATTCTTTTGTATATATACAGATCTAGAAAAACAAGAAAAGACTAGGTATAAGTAGCAATGTACAATGTAAATTTGTAAAACAGACAAGCAAATATGATCCCTGCCCCAAAGAGGTCACAATCAAGTTAAGTATAGTCTTTTCCTATATTATTATTTCTGCAAGGCGATAAAGGCAGTGATCATAGCAATATTGTGCTAAGTCTGAGATTAATTTACACATTGCCAAGTGAATAATTTTCAGTATCCCAAAACTGTGAAACATATGCAGTACTTTTTTCCAGATTTATTTTTCATTTTTATCATCTGCTCTGAGTGTCACCAAACAAAAATGATGTACTATTTACTAATACATTCCTCTTTACTATTCCGCACACATTGCATGTAATGTTCCGGGTTTCAGTTAATAAATTTTACACATTTATAATGAATTGCAAATAATAAATACAGAAGAGGATTAAGGCAGGAACATCATATTGTATTCAACAGATGGGATGAAATATGTGGGACGGATGTAAATCTTGTGGAAACAAAATTATATTATAAAAAACACTTGCGGCAGACTGAAAATAATCTGCAATATCCCTGAAAAACCTTATGAAATTAAGGTAAACTTTACTTAATTAAGGTTAAATGTTCTGAATTAGGTATAATACCTTTGGGGCCACTGTATTAAAATATAATTATTTATGTGGTGTTGTGGGATTTTGTATAACCTCTCTAGGCACTTAACTAATGTAAAATGTTAGAAACTTTG
Organism: Pelusios castaneus; assembly: GCA_007922175.1. Lineage (NCBI taxonomy): Eukaryota > Metazoa > Chordata > Testudines > Pelomedusidae > Pelusios > Pelusios castaneus. Next base: position 380,073 of record ML686108.1, read on the forward strand.
ATGGACCTTTTGGGACAAGGCATCTAAGGTGGATTTCCTAGGAGATACCTGGGAGCATGAGGAATTCAAATGATCCATTTGAAATTCATCTTTTCGAAGTTACACAGTGGGAAGAGAAAGCAATTTTTTGCTAATTACCTGTTCTTGGAAATACCAGATCAAGGGCTCCTGAACTGTATGAATGATGGCCTAAACATCTCCTATCCGTGCTTGTTCTGTGCTGAAGCTGGGATGAACTTGAAACTAGAAGGAAACATTTTAGGTGTGTTTGTGAAGGAGTGCTGCTGCCAGAACTCACATTAGAGTTTAGGTGCTCTCTGGTAAGCTTATTAACTTGCATGTTGATTCCTTTACTGTTTAGATTTTATTTTCTGTACTAATTTCACCTTAAGAATAAAATAGGCCTACACAGATAGTACTGTGTTGTAAGTTGTAATGGTGGGTGGATGATTACTCCATTATTAAACTTTGAGGGAACTCTTAGCATGAATGGTTTGGGAAGGACCATATGAATAACTGTGAACGTAGGAATCTGTTCAGCCTAGACACACTGTGGTCAGAAGGGACAGAGATGTGGTTCTCAAACCAAGAAAAAGAACAGCTGGGAAACTGGAAGTCTGATAGAGGGTGCCCTTGCTGTATCACAGAGGGGAATACAGATGAGTTGCTCTGAACTGTGACTATATGTATGTAGATGGCTTATTGAATGAGAATCTTTATTACTGCAAATCTTAAAACCTATTGATAGAGTTGGGTGAAACCAGCCAAATGTATTTTTTTTCTGATTTTTTTCACCAATTTGGTTAACATGATTTTGCAGTTCCAACTTTATGCGTGTGTACCCACATACAGCTTTCAGATACTGAAAATTACTCACTGTTATATCTCATTGTTATATCTCTTCTGAGATTTTGAGTTCTCTCCTTCCCTTCCTTTGCTAACTAGACAAATAGTCTGTTGTATATGTACAGTAAAAACATTAAAAATGTTTTAATTCTGACTTAGTTAACTCTGATAACTTTACTTCAGTGTATAACTACTAATATTGAGATAAAATTACTTACAAACCACACAAATGAGGAGTCCTGTGCCACCTTAAAAATGAACAAATTTATTTGGGTGTAAGCTTTCACAGATGCACCTTAAGATGGGCACTTGTGACATCTGATGAAGTGGGTTCTAGCCCATGAAAGCTTATTCCCTAATAAATTCATTTGGACTCTCCGTTTGTTTTGCTAAATCAGACTAACATGGCTGTCCCTCTGGAACTTGTCATAAAAATACTTAGTTACCTTGGGCATTTGAAAGACTTTGATCATGACCATTTTTACATTTTAAAATATTTCACTGGCCCGGAGTACATAGTGGACTCTCCTGGGACACCAAGTTTCAGTCCTGTCTCCTGTGACTATTTAAATATACCACACTGACTGCAACATTTCTTGTAGAGTGCAACTTGTAGAATGCAGGATGCATTTTTTCACAAGTATGCATGTAAATCAATTATAACACAGACCATTGAGTTACCAAACCACATTCAAATGGCCAGAAATCGCTTATTGAGCCTATTCACAATTTTTGGAATCTATATACAATTTATGAATTCCTGTTTGAGATGAAGGACCCTCTATACCTTTCTATCTCAAATTATAAACCATATTTCAATTGTAATGATGGTCTGGCTTCTCTTCTATGTTTCTATTTAGATTTTGGACTGAAATTCCAAGGTATAGTGACATAGGATTAACAACAGAGGGTCATTAAATCTTGATAGTCATTTATTCACTGAATGCTTTTGAAAATCCCACTCCTAAAAATAATCTTCAATATAAACCAGAAAGGAGTTTCTCAGTACTTTAGATAGTACTCACATATATTTTTTCCATATTTCTTGAGATAAGAAGGCTTAATTAAAGTTTATAACATAGACTATGTTTTTAATTGCCATAAATTAAGGCAAATCATCTAAAATTTCCAAGTAATTAGCAAATAGTAAGAAACCTCTAATCTCATACAATTGACCTCAAATTATGGCGCATTGAGCATTCTTTTATTCTCTACTGCTATTCTAATTGTAAGAAATAATAGATTATGTGATGTCAAGTAACCATGCCCTCACTTCAGCTTTGATCAGTGTTTCTCAACCTTTTTGATACCAGGTACCAGCTTCCTATACTGGGTCAGTAAGATCTCAAGCTTCCTATATTGTGTCAGAGCGATCTCAGGAACTGGCACTAGTCCATGGACTGGTTGTTAAGAAACACTGACTTGTATAAAAGGACAGCTTTTTTCTCCTGTTTTAAAAAGAAAAAGCATGTGTTATCAAGTGATTAGAAACTAGAATGCCTGTAGTGATGCCAAATAATTTTTTAGCCTGATCCTGCTGTCACCTAAATTGTCAGCACCTCAAATCAAGTACTTATTTGCTGTATCTGAGTTTTTCTGTTTTGTTTTTTCTCTTCCTATATATCTGAATCAGAGATCTCTCTGACACAGCAAGCACTATTTTCAGTAACACTGTGACACTATTCATTACAGCATCTGAAAATATGGGTGCACATCATGTGCCTTGATTGCAACATAAATACATTTTTAAAAAATCAGTATCTGGAGGAAATTATAGTTGCCTGGAGGAAACAGATGTCACAACTGGGGAACAAACATGGAAATAAATAGTTATATCAAACAGTGAACAAAATACACAACTCAGTTCCATCTTTGTCCTCTCCCTGTGCGGTCACATTTCCCCACTAAAATACTTCTGTGTGCTAGAATTTTTACTAACTTATCTAAAATGAAATGAAGATGTGTGGCATCATGAGTGGTTTTGGATACTTAGTTTGTGGTATGTGCTGTTACAGTACATTATTTTATAACATTCCATTTGTCTACATAGGATTTTAAGAATTCCCAGTTATCCCTTTAGGAGGTTCTTTCCCCTAGATCAGGCCCAGTATTATTCAAATTATTATATAGTTGGGAACCCCAATATACACAGTTGCAACATTCGCACTGTAGGAACCCATCTATGCTTACAGTTTTACTAATACATTTAGCACAGTCACAAACACCCTAATTCAGTAAGGTATCTAGAGATACTACAGAATGTATATTTGAACAGACATATATTCACATCATCTTTTGCAGAACAATTTGAATGTTAGCCATCATTTTCCTCATCACCAACACCTTTCCAACATATTGGCAATGGCCAACATACTGGCAATATCCAAGGGCTACATCTCTCTATCCTACTGCCCATAGACTGGGACGCAACCTATAAATGTTAAGCTTATGCCACCATGCCTGATGCATATTGAGTAGAAGTTTCTCCCCTTTTCTTTATTTGTATTTCTCCACCCTACTAATGTTGGAGTGTCCTTTTCTGATAGGTTACTATAGCAATGATCTCGGCTTATTATCATAAACATGAATTTGTTGCCATGACACTCTTATTGTTGGACTCATATTCCTGTGGTCAGAAAATTCCTCTTGAACACTCTATTTTCAGCTCCTCCCACCCCCAACTTAGAAGTGACCATTACGTCATTTATCTGTGCCAAACTCCCCTAGGCCTCAAGCCTTTTGCTAACTGCAGAAACTAAGCTCTTACAGGACACTGGCCTGTAGGTTCCTTGCATGGCTGCTAAAGATAAAACAGAATACAGTATAATGAAGGCAAGGTAGCAAATAATAACAAAGACAAGCAATCCCTATGGGCTACAGCTATGTACTCCATTAGATTGTGTGGTAATTGTTGACTATTTCTAACTTTTAATAATGGGCTACAGTGGTGTGGTATGATGTTGTGGGATGTTATTTTGGTATCCTGAATGAAATCTTCACATTCCTGTAGCAATATGAACCTATTCTGAAGGGCTGCCTCTAGTCTAGTAAATTAAGTCGACTTAAACAGGCTTAAGTTGACTTAATTTACTCTGCGTCTACACTAGAGTTTCCTTAAATCGACATAAGCTGCTGCTTAAGTCGATTTAAGGAAAAAGTAAGTCAACTTATTAAGGCCTGCTTTTACTTCGACGTACTGCTTAAGTCGACTTTATTAAGTCGACTTAAGCCAGTGTAGACGCAGAGTAACCCTAAATCGACTTAAAGTCAAATTAAAGGGCCACCAGGGCTCCCCCACTGACCTCCTTGCCAGGGTGCCTGGCACAGCCAGAGCCTGGCGTGCCCACCTACAGGGCAGGACACAGCCCTGCCCACCCCACTCCTATATCTTGCCCCTGTCCCTGTCCTGCTCAGCCCCCATGTACCCTGGTACAATGGGGAAGATGCTGAGCTCCCTGACACTTTTGGAAGGGTACCCAGGGAACCTCTTGGCTGCCCCACTTCCCACATGCACCACTCCCAGGTCCACCTAGCCCCTACAGGTCAACTTAGGCTTCCAGTGTGGACGCTCTAAGTTGATTTGGCAAGGTCGACTTTAAGTGGACCTAAATTTACAGTGTGGACATGCTAAGTCGACTTATTTGAACAAGTGTAGACATAGCCAAGGAGAATAACCACAGAAAATGTGCCTCTCTGATTATTTAAACTATTTATTGTCATATCAGTATTTTATGTTGGTCATAACACTGTAGACCAGAGAATTGTAAATCAGCATATTATTCTTTACTTAATCAGAATCTCAATAATGTCATATATTTGGGATTTAAAATAATACGTCATATAATCAGGCTTCTTGCTTTTCATAAAGCAAGTTTCAGTAACTCTGCTTTGTGACATGAGATTACACATATCCATCACCATCTACCGTATTCCCTCTGTGTGTGTTTCCTCTAGAAATAAATTCTTCATTTCAAACCAAAAGAATAAATGAATGCATTTTCAATAGATCCATGAGTTAATTTTCACATCCATTCCTGCAAGTGGAAAATACAAGAGATAATATTATTTCTATCATTTGAACACAAATGACTCCTGCTTTACTGTTCTATATTTTCCGAATTTTTAAACATTAACTGTTATCTAGCTCACTATGCCAAGTATCATTCTTATTAAATTTCTCAGCACCCAAGAAAAAGGATGCAATTACTTTCCCTCTATAATATATAGTTTATAATTGACTTTCTACCACAAAGAAGATGGAATGCAATCCTCAGCACTGAAGGTAAATACATTTTGGTTTGTAGATCACATAATCCTACTGCACATTGTCTTTTTGATAGCAAATTGGACAAATGGACAGAAACTTCCCCAGATACCTAATACTTCCCAAAATATAGTGAGCTACAGCTATGTCATTCACAGTAAACAAGGTCATTTTAAATACCTGGAATTATCTATGTTCCCCACAGGTTGTCGTATTCCAGCTCATATACATATAGTGACATTTCTTGGAGAGAAATTCTCATGGAAATATTGACAATGGTGGGGTTTTTTTCTGTTGTTTCCTGCAGTGGAATAGTCTATAAAATTTGCAAATCAAGCATTTATGTCAGAAAGTGTCTGTTCTGCCTAACAAGAGAACAACTGCTCTCGCGTGAGCATAAAATACCTTTTCTATCTTCCTGAGAGGGATTAATTCATTTACACTTACAGGGCCATCCTAAAATGTTCTTGAAGTGAAATGGCATCCTCTTGGCCGACATCTATGCAATGGCACCAAAACAAATCAACTCTGGTGTGATGTGGCATTCACACAGAGGCTGAGGTCACTTCTTCCTTCAACTCACAGATGGGGTTATTTTACAAGCCTTGAATAATTCACTCAAACTACAGTCAGTATTATGCACCTATCTCAACTAAAAGACTAATACATATAAAATGCATTATATTTTATTATGCAGAACTTTTCTCATAACCCGACAAGGATGGGCCATAAAGAGATTCCAACATACAATTTGACATTCAATATTGCCATAAAAACATCTAAATTGTTTACCTTTTCACATATATTTTTGACTTCTTAAGAGAAAGGATGCCATGCTAAATTTCGAGGCCTATCCCAAAGTATGCTTTTAGGGGCATAGTACTTCTTACAATGACTTTAAAAACAGTATGAGTTTGTACATTGCAGCTAGCACTAAATTGTGTGTAGAGTTCCAAATTACGTGAAAAGGCAGGCAGATGACATCAAATTAAACTGATTATACCTTTAAATGAAGAACCAATCGACACAAATCAGAGGAATCTAATCCATTTGGGAAGTCCTGGCCAAAACTGACCCCCATAATCTGATGTTTCTTTGGCTATGTCTATACTGGCAAGTTAGTTTGAATTAAGGAAGCTTAATTTGAACTAACTTAAGCCTTGGCCACACAACGCTTTCATTAGTTCGAATTAAGGGCTTCCTTAATTTGAACTAATAAATTCGATTATACCTTTCGAACTAACCCTTAATTCGAACTAGTTACTTCGAATTAAGTCAGTGTGGCCATGTTAGTTTGAACTAACTGCTTAGTTCGAACTAACTGGCACATTGAGCTTAATGCAACTGACTAATCTATATAACTAAACGAGAGTTGTATATATGCACGGCGGGGACGCAGCTGCGCGCACATCACAGCTGTGTGCGCGCAGCAGCTGAATCCACGTCTTGCTGGCCGGGCTGGGGAGATTCAAATCTCCCGCCCTGAGCACGCTCAGACAGAGCGTACTTAGGGCGGAGCGGCCTGGCCCAGAAGCCGCTCTGCCGGCCATCCCTCCACCTCTGAGCCTCCGGCCAGGTAAGGGGGCTGGGAAGGGGTGGAGGGAGGCCTGGAGAGGGGTGGGGGGGACAAGGAGAGTGGCTGGGTTAGACTGGGTGGGGGCTGGAACTGAGCTGAGGGGCAGGCTCGAAGCAGAGCCAGCCCCCCAGCTCAGTCCAGGGGTTCAGGGGGCGGCAGACGCTCGGCGGGAGCCTCTGCCACCCCCGATCCCCCAGCTCTCAGCAGAAGCCACGGCGCTTAAGCGCTGCGGCTCCTGCTGAGAGCCGAGCCCGGGAACTGGGCTGCGGGGCCGACTCGAAGCGGAGCCAGCCCCCCAGCTCAGTCCAGGGGTTCAGGGGGTGGCAGAAGCTCCGCCGGAGCTTCTGCCGCCCACCCGATCCCCCAGCTGCTCCTGCTGTCAGCAGGAGCCCGGGGTTTACTGGTTTGAACTAAGCAAGTGCTATGCATGGCACTTGCTTGGTTCGAACTAAAATTCCAGTGGGGCCATGCAGTTCTAATTAAGTTAATTTGAACTAACTAAAATTAGTTCAAGTTACTTAGTTCGAATTAACTAATTCAAACTAACTTTGGTAAGTGAAGATATAGCCTTTAAGATTTACAGTCACAGGAAACTCACTTCAGACTTAACACCCAGCTACTCATTAATTTGAACTAGGTTATTTGAGCATTGCTAATTACTTTCCTTGCCATGTGAAAGAAGAAGGCAGGGCAACTGGGATCAGTCCTCTGTCACATGATAATCTTCACAAACACCTGACTGGTTGGAGAAAATACTATTAGGAATCACAATGGCTCAAACTAGTGTCACAGATTTGCTATGTGTAGCCTATTTTCAAATACAGTAGAGACAGAAGTTGCTAATATCACTCTGTACACATCTGCAAGACAGTGAGAAGAATTTAAAAGAATAAAATTAATTTTCTATAGGAATAAAAGCAGTACTGCAGTTTCCTCCACAATGGTTTCTGCTGTCCACAGGCCAGATGAGACAGCTACAGTCAATTCCAACCCTGCCATCATGTGCATGTGTTTAACTTTTAATAAAACTTCACTGGGAAAGCTAGACATGCATAATTGTGTGTGCAATCAAGGCCTAAATGTATTTAAGTCAAGTTAAATTAAATGTACTGGAGTCAGCAATAGATGTTCCCCTAATTGTGTATCTAAAGATATCACAAGTGACTGGATATTCATGTGAACTACGCTTCCTGTTTACTGTTAGCAAAGTTAGTTCAAGTCTGTCTGTCTGACACTGCATTTGCTCCCCAATAAATCCTAAATATGTTACACACAAAAAATAATCCACCAAAATTGCAATGATTTGAGGAAAATTGCATGACAGGATCTTGCAGGGTTTTCAACCCAGTACCCGTCCTGCAGGTTTACCACAAGTCAGTGACAAAGACCCTTGGTAGCACAAATCAGCCAGGAAGGGGAAGAGTAACAATAAAAAAGAGGTGAGGCAAAACCTCCCTCCCCACATTCAGATGGTCCAATGCACATGTGAAAAAAACAACATTCACTAAACAGAGGGTGAAGTGCATGTGTTCCCCTTGCAAGTTGCTTGCTATCTGGCACAATCTATCCACATCTTTTATTGCAGGCATATTTTTAGTTTTAAGAGAATTGCAGAAGCAGTAGGTGATTGATTATGTGTAGATGGATGAAGACCAGCTCCATAATATTATTAAAATATATCTGGAAATAAAAAGTGCAATTTCTTTTCAGCAGAACTAGTCAGAACTGGTTGTTATTTACTACCTAAACTCCAGTTCCCTTTCTTTGTTTATGTGAGAACTTAGGAGGTCTGTAATCACAAATACAGCATCTTGGAAAGGGTAATTGGCTTGCTATTTTGAATCTTGCAATTATTGTCTATCAAAGACAGCTTTATGTTTATCCATGTTATATGCTAGTTGTTCACACATAAAATAATATTTCAAAGTATCAAACAGAACATTTCCTTTGGGTTTAAAGTAAGCACACTGTAGTCCTTTATTATAATATATGAAATGCATTTGATTTCTGGAGGAGAAAATAACATGTTACTGTGAATGTTTCAGAGATCAATGTGGAAATAGCACTGATTTGACATGTTGACTCACCAAGACCTGTAGACTTTCCAAAGGCAAGGCTTCCATTGATTTCAAGAACTTCATGTGAAATTACTGCAGGATCAGATTCTGAGGCTACACCCACTCTAGTATTTTTCTTTATATTTTCCCTTCCATTTTGTTGGTAGCAACAGGGAGAACTCATCCACTACCTGTGCATCTTTCTATGGGTATGTCTGCAAGCTGACGTCTGGCTGCAGCATACATAGGGATACCCATGTTAACTTTAATTTCCACCAAAAACCCTTGGGCTGACCCTGGTAGGAGCCTAACGTGAGGGATGATTGGGAGAATTAACAAAACTGTCATTCTGTGGGCGAAGCTGGATGCTCCCCTCTGTCTCTGGGTCTCTCCGCTTCTCGTCCTCTTTCTGCCCTTTCAGCTGTCAACTCAGAAGGAGATGCTATCTCCTTTCTCCGAGGCATGTGTTTCTGCAGTACCAGAGTTCCCCTTTTTGGGGACATCTGGGTCTGTTGTTTTAATTCCCTCCTTCCAGCCTCCTCTCTGCTTAAGGGAAGATCTGGCAACAGGACATCATTGCTTATTGGATGCAATCGTCAACCATGACAAGTTTCAGAGGGCTCCTTATGGCAAGGGGGCTGAAGGGCTACAAAGCTATCTGAGAATCTCCCAATCATTAATGTATTTACTCTCACAAGATCCCTGTTAGGTATGGAAGTACTATTGCTCCCCGTTTACAAATGGGAAACTGAGGCTCAGAGACTCACATAGAAAGCCAATGGTAGAATAGGGATTTGCACTCATATCTCCTAAATCTTCCTATTGAGAACCAACCTCCTGCTCAGAGCAGGCCTAAACCACTCAGTGTTTACCACAGCCTATGACACCAAACTCTCCATTTCTTGAACACCAACATTTATTCATGGAGGAAAAAAAAAACATATATAGGAAGGAGTGGGGGTGATGCTGTATTCAGAGTGAGAATTCATGAGGAATCTACAGAAAAATTAAAAAGCCAGCTGATTTAATTAATAATTAAAAATAGACTGCAACTGAGCTCAGTTGAAACTATGTAAGGAAGCTCAGTGAGAAGAAGGAATGTCATTCTCTCCAGTTTTATAGAAACTCCACTGACCAGCCTGGAATACAAAGATAAAAATTTATATTTATGCTTACCCATGGAAGGGCATGGTACAGAAGTCAGCAGTTAGTTGCACCAGTCACCTTATGTAAATATCACAGTTTGTTGGCTGTGTCATACTCCACAGAGGAAAAAACTTATTTCTACTGGCTTTATAAGGGGCTAAACTGCGCCTTTGCCCCAACCCGGTGTAATGCATAGTTGTGCTACTCTAGGAACTGCCTGGAATTTAGGGCTATAAACTGCTTCCTGGTTCCCCCCTCCAGTATATCCTATTATAAACTATTATAGCCCTATAACAAGAACAAAATAAATCCCATGGTTTTCTCTGCCCACCCACTTAACGTCATGAAAAGACCCACTTAAAGTCGTGAAAAGAAAGATACCTTATTAACAAACAAAGTGGTTTTGTTTATTTATTTAGAATTTAAAAACAAGTTCTTAAACAGCCCTATATCAATTGTGAATACAATTCAGTACAATCAAATCACGAGATCTTTCATCAGATATGTCAGCATCTATACTTGAAACCCAAAACTCTTTAGTATCACTCTTAAAGTTGGTTTGCCGTTCCCCTAAGACTGTTGACGCAGTTATTGAACCAAGTAGACATAACACTGTTTTTGAATATGATGTAGCACAATTCCTCTAGTGCATAATGCATAAATTAAGAGCACATATCTGTTTTGGATCTAACTTCACCATTGTCAGACTGAGAATTGATACAATGCTACTAGAATGTGATTGATTTCTTAAGGTTTGTCTACACTCAAACATTTACTGAGATAGGTTATCCAGAAAAATTATTTTGGCATAAATCCCTCTTTCAGAATAGGAATATTCAAAGAGTAGCTTACATCAAATAACTATAGAAATAGCTTTTTCAATACATTTCTAGTGTAGATTAGTCCTTAGAGTTGCATTAAATTCATAATTTTTATGCTAAATTGTGTTCTTTTTTCTCCTTCTGTAAATGAATCACAAACAGTGTGCTCAGTAAAATTAACACAGTAGAAGCTAAAAAAATCCACAAGCCTTTTATGAACACAAATAACTACATTGTTTTGAGCTCAGAAGGAACATATGATCATAGGAATGCAAACAATTTAATTAAGAAACCCTTTAATAGAGTCAGTGAAATAGAAGACTCCCATTAATAAAAGACCTGTGCTTGATACTTTTTCTCCAATCTGAGAAAAAGCTCAGACAGAAATGATTAAACAGACTTGTTTGTTTACTGTAATTATATGGCGAGCTATCGTTATGATTCGCAGTGATCAGTCTAAACAATTCTGCACAGCTCTAAACACAGAATTAAGAAGGGTGAAGGGGGTGAGGGAAAAGCGACTGTTAAAATGGATATGAGTTTTCATGCAGAAGTAAAATCAAATAAGAGTTTATCTTAGCTAATTGAATAGCAAAACAACTATAAACCTGAGGTGGGGAAAAAAGTAATTTTCAAGAAGTGGAGATGTTACCAACTGGTAAAAGTGGCTGTTCATCCTAGCAGCAGGTGCAAACTTCCCTTCTCCCCAGTATCTAACTGTATAGTATATAGGGAGATAGATGGTGTCCCATAGGCATGGATACACATTGCACAATCGCATGGAGAACTGAGCATCACTATGCCTCTTGGGACTTCTGAGCCAGCAGAGGGAGCATGCTAGCTGCACCCCCTTTAACAGGGAGTAGCATGATCTTTCCGGTTCATAAAGCCTGCTACTGTTATCAACACAGGAGATAGGTGGGGTCATGGCCCATCACCTCCCTGCTCTTTCCCACCTAATTTGGTTTAGCTAATGCTCCATGGGGACACTAACAGGGAGGGGCAACCTGTGCTCAGGTGAGCACAAAGGCTGTAATTACGGGAGGAAATGGGAAAAGACACCCTGAGCCCCTCCCATTTTTTTCCATGCTAGCATCAGGTACAAACTGATCTAAAGTGTCGACTGTCTGCAATACATCATATTTTGGCAATTGCTTCATCATTTTTTATCGTGTGGAGAGATGTAAAATCTGAAGTCATAGGTGCCAATGGACAGTATTTGCTGATGTATATCAGTCAACTTACATATGTATAGTTCTGTGTTTTTAAGGGCCAGTACAATTCTTGACTGTGCACAGAGGTACCCTACAGAGGAAAAGAAAAGATATTCGGTACAGTAATAAGAATTTGCATTTTTACAGTACTTTCCTTTGGAGGATCTCAGAGTTAAATACAGTATGAATGAATTTAACTTCAGCATCATCCTGTAAGATGGGTTTTAGTACATTGCTAGGTTTTAGTAGTCACATTTTGCAAATAGGAATACTGAAGTAACGTGCTAAAGGTTACCAAAAAGTCATTATGAAATTCAGGAATACAGTTCTGCTTATCTGACATAGGACTGTACCCGAGCCATAAGATTATACTTCCTTCCTTTCCTTGATAAAGGCAATGAGAATTGTTAAGAAAGAAAGAATGGTGTTATGGGCAAACCACAGGACCTGAGATTTTCATATGAAACTTGTTATAAAAGTAAAATGTTAGTCTAAGTTAATTTATTTAGGTGCTTATATGGGAGCTGAACTCATTTGAAAATCTGTTGGGTTTTTGTTTGTTTGTTTGTTTACTGCATCTTCATAATAATGTAGAAATTGCTTTTCACTATGAATTTTGAGACTCAATGTAAGAGAATTACATTTTTTTTAAGCCTTTCTGTTCAGTTGACCATACCCCAACCATTAGCATAAGCTATTTTTAATCATTTTCTAAAAGGGAAAATATCTGTATTCTGTATACTTTTTCTGGGAATGTTAGGGGGGGGAAATAGTGTGTTTTATTTTCACAGACTGGTGGCTTCTCTGGTAACCACTAGTAAGGATAAATAAGGTTTTTCTTTGCCTTAGATCCTAAATTCCTTTTATCCTGTGCTGCCCAGAAACAACACAATAGTCAGTGACTATAGTATTTAGTGATTTTTTTCATTCTTTCTTGAACACTGTGTTTAATTCAGTACTTTTTTTTGGTAGTTGACCATCTGCATTTCAATCAACTAACATTCCTTGAGGGAACAGGCTGAAGATGATGATGATCTACGCATGAAAACTTGCATGTACTTTCTCAAATAATCCTCCCTATTTTTTTGAATCACATCCTGCAAGTGGTTGCTGATACTGATGCTAATCAGTGTCCATAATATCTGGCTTTAGCTTCATCCCCATGGCCCTCTTCCCTCATGAAAAAACAACTGTCAATTTGCTACGGTTTTCATTTGGTGGGTTGAGGATCTACATGGATGCTTCACTTCACAAAAGATGAGGACCAGTGGTGTGTGTGAGTGCCCAGTGGGTCAGCTTTAGGCCAAGAAATGGGGAGAAGGGAGAAGGGCCAGCAGTTAGTAGTAGTAAGAGGCCATTTTTTTCCAATTATCTGAACTTATCTCTTCCACTTTCTTACTTGACATCAATGGAACTACACACAAACTTAAAGCTGTCCATACATGATGTGCCTAAGTGCTTTACCAGTTCAGGACATCTAACAGGTTATTAAAGAGGCAGCTAAGTTCAAAAGTAACTTCTAAAGTTCTTACACTAATCCAAAAATAATTTACTTAGTAATTTGATCAAATGACAGAGTACTCTCTAGCAAATACAGCACAGTGTTAACACACTATCAACTGCTGGGAGATTAAACCCATTCTAATCCTCATACACGTTCCATTTCTTCAACTTTTGCATTATATAGCTAGAGGAAGCATTAAAAGGGTGTGTTGAAGATCTGTCCCTAAAAGTTTAATTGTTATGTCCTCTCACATTTAAACAGCGCCACTCCATTTTAAATTGGTCTTCAGAGAGCTTAATCAAACACCTGCTCTGTTTCTTGATGCTCTTTTTCTTATTGTCTGCAACATCTGTTCTATCTCTGCTGCTGGCTGCTGGCATATCTCCTTCTGATCTCCCCAGGACCCTTCCTTCTTATCAGAGGCTAACTAAACTCATATAGCCATCTTATTAAAATATATAATGTCTTTTTCTTCTTTACTGGGAATAAATCGTCACAAAATTTATCACCTTAACTGGGCCGCCTAAAGGTGATCCTTTTGCCTCCTAAAGTTGAAACGAAATAGATTTGCCTGGCAGTAAGACGTTAGCAGTAGTAAATACGCATGCTGAATACATACTCAATAGAGAGCAGCTTAACTAGAAAACGGTAGCTGGCAGAAATTGTTTAAAGTCAAATCTTTAGAGGTGATGAGGGCTCACTCTCAGTAAGGTCAATCCGTAGCTAGGGATTTTGCCCATAGTGATTAATTTTGCCAGGCATCAACTAAACTCACATCTTTAAAAACTGTCTTCATACAAGAAATGATTCATTATTCTCTAAAAAGCTATTTTAGAAATGCTAAATAGCTATAGCCACAACATTAGCAGCAGCAGAAACAAAGTAAGTCATGGGAGCAAAATGTCCTACAAATACAAAAAACATCCTTGCCCCAACTCTTCACAGTCCTAGGGAAGCACTCCCTTTAGAAACAAAGCCATAGTCTTTTCTATTACTCTGCAGTAAATCTGAGCTGGGAATGACTTCAGCATAGCAAAATTGATCTGTTTCACTGTACTCTGATTTTATGCTGCTTAGTGGGTTTTACAGTATGCTAAAATGCTTGTCTTTGTGTTCCTTTACAGGGTCTGGCCATCATCTTTTCCCTGATAGTATGGTCCAAAAAGGTACAGTATGGGCCTGCATAAATGACACCATTTACTATACCTAATTGTAAAGATTTGTTTTGCAAACAAAGTCAATACTAGGTTTTGTATGTCCTCATGTAAAGTACAACACAGAAACGCCAGCTCCAGACACAGCTAGCTCCCTCCCTGCCAATAACTTTCTTACCTTGCATACATTTACAATCTCTGTAGCCACTACCTTGTCTGCAGCCAAACACAGGCTTCTTGAAGATACCTTTCCCCAGTCCCATTTCCCTTCCTTTTTGTGAGGCTCTGTAGGATGTGCTGATGCATGGCTGAGACACAATGCAGCTTTCCAAGTGAAGTTTGCATGGGAAGACGGTTAGATCATGAAATGGCATACTGGTGCACAGCCTATTGATGATGGTAAAGAGCAGGACTGGGAAATGCCCAGTAATGGTTATAATGATCTGTCAACACAGAGAATTATACAGTCATATTAAGCCTATGGCTATCTTGGTGAAACATTATATCCATTTTCACTACTGTTCTTTAACCAAGGAGAAGAAGGAATGATAGATTATTTAATATTGGGATCGGGTTAATGCCACCATTCCAAGTGTAACCATGGGACACACAGAGTTTGCATACTTTGACAAATGTATTGCTTGAGGCAACATTCTGCAAATCTTTACACTACTAAGTAGAAATATTTACAAGTATTATTCAGAACCCTATCCAAATACTCAGTATTCTCTTTGAAAGGCTCTCCTGGAAGTAAATGCAAGTTTTGGAGATCTATTTTTTAACAGTTTGAAGGGATTGTCCTCTAAAAAGTAGTTAAAAGGGGTCCTTCTCTCTAGAAGTGTGCATTAGGTATGGGGTGAACGCTTATGACCTATGGTCTGAAACCCAAGTCATACTAATTCAACCTATATCAAGACAGGCTACTGTATTTTTTCTAAAAACAATGACCATGTTATTTAGGGATCTATATGTCTATCTCAGGCCTTTGTAAAGCAATCAAACACATCAATGCTTATAATGAGTACCAGATTTTATTTGTCCCTTCACTTTGATTTTAGACCCTCCAATTCCCTTTTCCAGAACAGCAGTTATGACTCCAAGGAAAACTAATGAATTCATTCAAACAGTTGGTCTCATCTTTCATTTTAAGGCATTTTGTCTGGTTCTTTTTGCCTCTTCCAGGACTATGAAAAAATGCCAAAAGAGATTCCTCTTATCTTTGGCAGTCTGTATAACTCTTCATTCAGTTCTCCCTCTTTATTCCAACTGATGTCTGTTGCTGCAGAAAGTTAAATCATGTTCAGCTTGTTACTGCCAGTTGATTTTTATGTTGACTTGACATATTCTGTCTCATGTTCTCTGAAGTTGTCCATATTTCTGTTGAACTGTTTCATGATGAATCTTACTCCATTTTTCCTTTACTTAGGAGGAGCATAAAAGCCCATAGATATACAATTTCTTTTTTCTTCCTCACCTCACTTAATCCAACTTGTGTTCATCTCTGACCTTTACTACCTCTAGTTCTTATTTTTCTAATTTAGTAAATCCCAGCAAGAATTTTGCATTATATGCTGCTATTTTTAAGCAGGCTTCCACAAAGAGTTATGGGTAAAATATAAAAATCTCTTTCCCACCAAAAGTTAATGGAACTGCACTTCTAGCTTCAGTACAGATCACTCCTTCAAAACTTCAAGTCTCTAGTTCCACTGCTGATTTCTTAGTCAGTTAATTGAATTAGTTGCTGCATGTATCTGATACTAGTTACTATGGTATGCCAAGATGATAACTTACAGATTCATAGATTTTAAGTATAAAAGGTACCATTATCTTTATGGAGTCTCAGCTATAGCATAATACAAGCCATAGAATTTCCTCTAGTACTTTCCACATTGAGCCCAGTAATGTATGATTGAAGTAAGACATATCTTATAGAAAGACAGCCAAATTTCATTTAAGAACTTCAAGACTATGTGAATGTGAACAAAGCTGTCATAACATGGTGACATTTAATAAACTAGACTTCTCACTTGTATCAGTTAATTCTGTGAGGTAAGACATACGGCACTAGAAGTCATTAAGAAGTAATTTCAAACATGTATTCATCACCACTGCAAGTTACATGCAGATACACAGAGCAAATAGCTAAGGAGTTAGGATTGCAGAATATATCTGGGTTTATATGCAAAGATGTAAGCAGATGCCCAAAATACACCTGAAGATGTACTGTTAAATTATGTAAATAGGAAGTAACAATAACATTAACAGCATTGCAAATTATAGGAATATTAAGAGTCCAGTTGTTCCACTGGAGGTTAGAAGAGCATTTTCATTGGAAGTAGCACAGGTACACTATAAAGTACTGTATAAGTAGACAGCAGTATGTGGATTTGGAGTTACTGTGCAAAGAATAGCACAATACATAAGAACCAGAATAGTTTATGTGCCTGATGCCATATATTATCTAAAAATTATTGGCTAATTAACCTCATATATACATACACAAAAAAAATAAAAAGGTCATATATCAAAGCACAAATATTTTCATGCCTATTTGGCATTCACTAGTTATTTCTTTTCCATAAACATATGCATACAAACACATATACTCTTTAAAGTACCCACTGGCTTTAAGAAAGAAAAAAGAGCAGATCATTAGACAAATAATAGATAAAATATACTAAAATGGAAAGAGAGAGACATCTTTCCCTTCCCTTGTTCTACTCAGCACCAAAGAGAGAAAAATGATATAAGCAAGGAACACACTTAGCAGTTTATGACAGAGATAGGGAAGAAGCTGCCTTATGAGGATGAGATGAGAACAGCCCTTTTAAAAAATAATTTAAAAGTTATCGTCTGGGAAGGAACCTAATGAGCTGAAGCTTCAGTCTCCCTTTCAACCCTCATACAGTACCATGCCTTCTGTTGTTCAGTTATAGACATATCTATTCTATGTTAGCTTCTTACCTGATTTATTTTTCTTTTCCATTTAGCTCTTGTTCCTCAAAATTTTCAACTATTTCTCTCCCAGGAGATCTGTTTTATATCTTCCATCATAACTGCTGCAATTGTTTTTCTTTACAGAAAAATACTGAAAAAAAGTCTCAGTATCAGACAACTAACTTTATATTTTATTTTCACCATGCATACAAGGAAGTACTTTTGATCCATTTCTAAGCTATCAGGTGTGTACAAAGCTCAACTGCATTATCATGCTGAGGAAATAACCCCTCTTGTCCCCTTCTGATGACCTCTTTTTGTCTCTTACTACTCCTGCTGATCAAAAATATAATGAAAATATACCATGCTGCCATAGCAATAATAGAAAATACATTTCTAAACTTAAACCTCATCTTGTGCAGCTTACATAAATCTTATGAATCCATTAGCTGGATCTATAGAAACTATGTGAACCAGCATGCACAGCAATGCAAAGGAGAATTATTGTGGAGAATCATGGGTCAGATTTTTTGAGGTATTTAGATACCTAAAGATGCAGATATGTGCCTACCTGTATTTTCAAAAGTACTTAGGTGCCTATTCTCAAAAGGAATGAGGTATGTAGGCTTCTTTGAGAATCCTACTAGATGCCTATGTGCATCCATGGGCAGCTACATATCATATATGGGTATGTCCACACTGGAGCCTTAGGTTGACTTAAGGACGGTTAAGTCGACCTACAGACCACTGCATCCAAACTGGGTGCTTATTAAGTTGACTTAAGCACTTCCTTAAGTTGATTTAATAACACCACCTCTTAAGATTGACCTAAGACTTAAGTCGACCTTATTAAGTGTAGACGGGGAGAGCCCTTAAGTCAACCTAATTGGCCTTCGGACCCCCCTGGCAGGGAGGGCATTGGTGTAGTCCTGGGGTAGCCCTAAGTCGACTTAGGGCTACCCCAGGGCTACACTGGCTAAATTTGACTTTAAAAAATCGAATTAAGCCTTAGGTCAAGTAGAAAGGTGGTTTAATAAAGTCGACTTAATTTTCATTAAGTTGACTTTATTTTCCTTAAGTAGACTTAAGCAAGCTGCTTAAGTCGACTTAAGCAAAGTGTAGTGTAGACACAGGGCACATTAAGTCGACTTAAGCCAAGCTTAAGTCGACTTAATTTACCAGTGTAGACGCAGCACTGAAAGAGCATAAGAGTATTCCTTAAACACTGTCATCCATTCCTAGGATTTATGTTATCAAGAATCAGTGCAGCCTAGTATGGTAATTTTTATGGGTGCATCTATACTTGTAAATTAAGTCGACTGAAGCAGGCTTAAGTCGACTTAATTTACTCTGCATCCACACTGTAGTTTCCTTAAGTCGACTTAAGCTGTTGCTTAAGTTGATTTAAGGAAATTTAAAGTCGACTTAATAAGACCTGCTTTTAAGTTGACTAATGTTTACTTTTATGTTACTTTCAGTGCCTGCAGTACCACTCTGATAAGGTAAAATTGATCTACTAATTTCTAATCCTGGTTAACTATTATTTAGCTCAGAAGAACTTTCAGTGAGAAATAAAATTGCAAATTATTCCCACTCAAATGCAATAACAAAGCTCTCTTGCTAATGAAGATTGTTCCTTCAGTAATTGTATGTATAGTTCCTGTAATTAGAACTTTATTTATTATGTTAATTTACTACAGTATTCACATTAATTATTAATAAATGTGATCAGTTTGCTTGATATTTTCAACACTTTGTGTAGCTAGAAATGATGTGATCCATGTTTTAATTAAACTGTTATATGTTTCATTTTTTGGAATGTGGTGTTTTGTTTTGTTTTTTGGTTAATGAAATGAGCTGCTGCTTGTTGTAAAGAAATATTTTAATCCTCAGAACAGAGGCATTTCCAAGATTATGAGAAAAATAAAATATAAACCTTGTATTTAGCAGATCCAATGGAGACCCAATCACTTGCCAAGTATTTTGTTGAATCCAGGACCTAAATCTTCTATCACAATTGTGTGTGGCCCTTGAATAGCTGAGGAATGAATAATCTTTGGAGAATGGCTCTTGCTCACCCCTTTCTACCAAAGCTAGAATCAAGCACATCCCAGCCCCTATTTTACCATATATCCTATTGCCACCTAATGGTACGAAAATGAACATGTTCTACTGACTCATGGGATTTAGAATGTGCAGAGTATAACTGCTGCAGTAGTCAATTATTTTTCGTCAAAGTCGAAATCTCCTGGTTAAGGTTTAGTCAATAATAATAATAATAATAATAATAATAATAATAATAATAAAAAGATTTTGAAGTCTGTTCAAAAGCATCTTACAGTCCAGATTTAATTTGTGGTCCACTCACTGACTACCTCTTTGCTACTGGAAGACTACCTCTTTGCTGTGTCTTCCAGTCTGGAAAATATCTATGTTCTAAAGATTAAAATATGCCTGTATAAATATTAGCAGAAAAATAGGTAAGGGTCAGTGCATAGAATTACTCCAGATTTACACCGAGGTATTTCAGAGCAGAATTTATCCCAGTGAATTTGGAAAAGAACTTCCAAATTCTAATCAGTTCTAATCACCAGTAATAAAAGTTATATTGGCCAAATTAGGACCTCAATTACATCTATTTATTATCCTCATATTGAGCCCTAGATGATACCTGTGCAACCTGATTAACTTAAATGAGACTTCACACAACACTGAGTAGTTCAATAACTAGAATTTACTAAGTGATTGTATTGCTGATTTCATAAGGAGCAGAATCTGCAGTACTAATGAGGGTAAAAAAAAGTATGATTATTTTTCCCACTAAAGTAAAAAGAAGATATGACTAAACATACACACAGAATGTAGACCTTAAGAGTAGAAAAATGCCATTTTTATACAGAACTACACTTTAAATACTATGCTTTAGTCTCTGGCTGATCTACAGAGAAAAAAGGTTCTGCTGCTCCCAGTTCTATACTTTAACCATTCGACAATGCATTTTTTAAAAAAAGTATTTGTTTTTCTTTTAAATAACGGAAGACAAGTTCTACTGTAAAGACAATAGAAAATGATTTAATACTTCTTCAGAATATAAGCACTTGCTCTAAAAGTCAGAATGGTAAATTACCCTTTTGGGAATTAAACTAGGGTCTCTATTAAATATTCCAGTGGGGAGGTGTGTAAGCTTTCATATCTTGACTGGTTGTCAGTTAATTTGGAAAAGAAGTATCAAGGAGATAGTGCCCAAAAATATTGCAGTCTTCCATGGCTGAGCTGGCCAAGGAAAAATGCATAAGTAATAAAGAAAGAAATAAGAGAGGTGAGGTAAGCAAAGAAAAGTGCCCAGGAGAAAAGAAAGACAGCTCAAAATGAGTCAAATAAGGTCAAATGGAAGTTATAACTTAAGTACATAACTCAACATAACATCTTTGCATAAAGTGTATAACTCAACATCTTTGTCTCTATAAGCCCCAAAAGACCATGGTTCTTATCTCCATGACAGGCTAACCTATTTAAACAGAATTGTCAGTCCATCAAAGGAATCAAACTCCCTGTGGATCTGTCCAAGTCCAGGTTACACTGCTGGCTGCCGTTGACAAGAAATACGCACGCTACATACTGCAGCTTGCTTATCTTCCATCGACTTTCTTCTGCTTCCTTACTGCAGCATCTCCACTGAGTTACATTGATAGGAAAAATCCCCCTGTTGACGCAGCCTTACTCTTTTTCAGGGAGTCAATTTATTACGTCGGCTAGAAAGCACTTCTGGAATTAATTGAGTAGATCTCCATTGCCCTCTCCATCGATTCTGCTGTATTGAGCTGTGCAGCCCTGGAAGAGTAGACATACCCCAAGAACTGAGAGCTAGCTTGATGATTTCCCCACCTTCCATGCAGTGTATTTCTGACTTTTGGAAGTTTCAACTTTATATCACAGCAATGCATCAAGCAGGAGTTCATCCAGTTCTACGCAAGCCTAATTCATCTGCAGTGATGTAGAAGGGGAAAGAGCACTTATAGATCAACCCCTTGTCCAGAGGCGTTTGGTTTTGGATTTAGGAGTGCTCTATGCAATGTGCACTTTGCATAGGTTTATGTCCTCCTTTTTAAAAAATCTTCAAACCATACTATCTCCTTGTTTCTAGTCCAGACAAGAACTGATCATAGAAGAGAGAATGAAAGAAAAACCACACTGTTTTTTGTTTAGTTTGTTTTTTTAGTTATCTGGCATCCAGTCATCAGCTAGTCTCAGTAGGCATTTCACAGTCATAAGCAGGATTTTTCACTAGGGAAGCAGGAGTGGTTTCTTTGGGTACATCTACCCTGGAGGCCCTGTTAAGTTGACTTAACTAAGGTCGACTTTAAGTCGACTTAAAGTCGACCTTGTTAAGTCGACTTAGAGAGTCCACAACCCTGTGTCTACACTGGCAGGTGCTAGGTCAATGGAGGAGTGGCCAGGAACTCTGCGAGGGGGCCTGGAGGCCAATTAAGGGCTATAGTGACTTAAGGGCTATCTCCTGTCTATACTCGGCTTAAGCCTTAGGTCGACCTTAAGAGGTGGTTTTATTAAGTTGACTTAAGGAAGCGCTTAAGTCAACCTAATATGTGCCCAGTGTGGATGCAGTCGTCTCAAAGTCAACTTAACCGTCCTTAAGTCAACCTAAGGCTCCAGTGTGGTCGTGCCCATTTGATTGTAGAGTTGAGAACCTTTGGAACTTCTCTGAACCAGCAGATACAAAATTCAAAATCTGGTTGAAAAATATCTATTGTGGCAATCAGATATTGCACTATCCATTTAAAGATATTTGATTTACTAGAAGGTTATTAGTCAGGACATGGCATGCATGACATTAGTCATAACCCTGCTATGATGTAATCAATAAACAAAAGTACAAAAATTATATCTCACATATTCCTAAGCAGTGTGGGACCCTGTGTTCATTGTATCGCTTTAAATATTTCCTTTTTTACTGAAATCACAATAAGCTTTTTGTAGGTGTCTTGACACGTTGACACAGCTCATTTGTTGTGTGCTATTTATTGCCCTTGTGCAGTTAATTTTAAGGACTTCATTTTTCATTTTCAAAGCAAAAATACCTTGAAGACTATCATTCAAATTATGAACTATGAAAAAGTTTAAGAATATGTTGTGTTCTGTACCTTCTGGCATCAACATATCCTTCATGTTGTCAACATTTTGTTGCCCTATGAAATAGACATAACGAGCTGTTACTCAAAATTTTAAAAAATGCATATGCAGCTATGGATCGTAGTTTATAAGGCCGGAAGGCACCATTATGGTCATCTAGTCTGCTGGTTTTTTCTTGAAATAAACTTTATTGACACAAATATTGATTAAATTAGCCAGGAAAAAAATAAACAAAAAGCTTTTAATTCTTCCTCCTTTTCACTTGCCTAGCCAGCACATGATTACAGAGGTTATCAGTTAATATGCCCATTACTTATTATCAAGGCTGTCAAGAGATTAAAAAAAATAATCGTGATTAATAACAGCTTTATCACACTATTAAACAATAACAGAATATCAATTTAAATTTATTATGAATATTTTTGATGTTTTTCTACATTTTCAAGTATGTTGATTTCAGTTACAACACAGAATACAAAGTGTACACTGCTCACTTTATATTATTATTTTTACACTATTAAAAAGATGGTGCAATTTACAGGTAAAAGTGTGAATAGGCATACAAATGTTTAGCATAGCTGGCACTTAAATATTTTACAAGTGCTGTCTACAACAATGCCATCCAAATACCTGTTCTCACTTTCTGGTGACATTATAAAAAAAGAAGCGGGCATCACTATCTCCTGTAAATGTAAACAAACTTGTTTGTTTTACCAATTGGATGAACAAGAAGTAAGATTGAGTGGACTTGTAGGCTCAAAAGTTTTAATTATTTTGTTTTTAAGTGCCATTATGTGGGAAAAAAAATAACTCTACATTTTCAAGAGGCACTTTAACAATAAAAAGATTTCACTAAAGTACTTGTTTGAGGTAAATTGAAAAGTACTATTTCTTTTGTTTATCTTTTTTACAGTACAAATATTTTAAATAAAAATAACAATATAAATTGAGAACTGTCTACTTTCTATTCTGTGTTGTAATTGAAATCAATATATTTGAAAATGAAGACAAACATCCAAAAATATTTATGATAAAATTTAAATTGATATTCTATTATTGTTTAATAGTGCAATTAAAACTGTGATTAATCAAGACTTTCTCAACTCTAGTTAATCTGATTTCTGTTAATCACTTGAGTTAACTGTGATTAATTGACAGTCTTATTTATTATTTGTAATACAGTGTGTTTAGGTGCCCCAGTAAGAGTTGTATTAGATGTTACACAAAAACTAAAAGATGGCTGCTGCCTCACAGAGTTTCCAGTCTAATAAAGGAACTTCAGATCATTATTGAATGGTTTTATGTAATTTGGTACATATTCTGTAATATAAGCATACACATTTTATGGGAGAAAAAGAATAAAAAAGTGAACTGTAAGAAAATGTACATATGCACGGCTCTCAAGAAGCTGGTATTTTCAGTAACTTTAACATTATTTTTTACTTTACATTGTGATAGGTACAGCTTATTTCATTGTTCTTTGGATTGGGCTTATGCATGTTGGAGAAATGGGCTGTTCCCTGCCCTGCTAACGCTCCCTTGTGAAAGACAGTGGGGAGATGGAGCCTTTTGAGTGAGGGGCACCAAATAGAGCTGGCACACAAGGTGGATTGATGTCCTATTGCATAGCATGCTCAAAGGGAGCTTGCTGTTTTTACTTTAAGGCTATGTCTACACTTGTTCAAATAAGTCAACTTTGCTAAGTTGACTTAGCATGTCCACACTGTAAATTTAAGTCAACTTAAAGTCGACCTTGCCAAATCAACTTAGAGCATCCACACTGGATGCTTAAGTCGACTTGCAGGGGCTCGGTGGACCTGGGAGTGGTGCATGGTGGGAACGGAGGCACCCAAGAGGTGCCCCCCTTCCCTGGGCACCCCTTTAAAAGTGCCAGGGAGCTCAGCATTTTCCCCATTGTACCAAAGTACATGGGGGCTGAGCAGGACAGGGACAGGGGCAGGGTACAGGAGGGGGATGGGCAGGACTGTGTCCTGCCCTGTGGGTGGGCATGCCAGGCTCTGGCTGTGCCAGGCATCCTGGGAGGGAGGTCAGTGGGGGAGCCCTGGAGACCCTTAAAGTCAACTTAGGGCTAACCAGTAAGTCATCTTAAAACTAGGTCTTAGTAAGTCAACTTAAAATTTCCTTAAGTTGACTTAAGCAGCAGCTTAAGTTGACTTAAGGAAACTGTAGTGTAGACACAGAGCAAATTAAGTCGACTTAAGCAGGCTTAAGTCGACTTAATTTACAAGTGTAGACACACCCTAAGACACACACACACAGAGCAGGAGATCCAAAGATCACTGTTCTGTGAAAGATGGTTATATAATTATGATTACAGTTTCCCCATCATATTTATTTTACAGGTTCTTGCCAGAGCTTTATCTGCAATAACTTCAAGCTCCACTATAATTAATGAGGTACATTTCCTGAAAGTAGTCTGTTTGTTTCAGAGAGGGGGTATTTCTGAGTCAACATCTCTCTAATTTTGGGCATGTGTAGGAGTGATTAATAGTTGGAATCAATTCTTTAACTATAAGGGATTTAAAATGGATTCTTCTTCAAGTGGGACTTCCTAACAGAATGCAAAAGTGACTGGTAGCATTCAAGGGCAACAGAAATCATCCACAAGGAAAAAAACCTGCAATGTTAATCACCAGTCCCCAGGCTGCAAGGTAAATCAGATCCTGATCTATGAGCTCTCCCCCATGCTTGTATCATTAGTATCCAATTAGGGTTAATTACCAGTCTAAGCTCCATCATAAGCCAGAGGGTTTGGTCATTTAAGTGACTAATTCTCTACAGAGATATTACAAAGCTAGGAAATAAAATGTCTTTTCTCAAAGATCACATTTACTTTAGTACATGAAATGGAAGGCTATGTCTACACTACAAAAAAGTTAGGTCACCTTTGTTAAGTCGATCTAATAAGGTTGACTTTAAGTCCACCTAAAGTTGACCTTATTAGGTCAACTTAACAAAGTGCTTCCCCTGAACGGGGACTTAGTAAGTCAACCTAACTGCCCTTAGGTCGACCTAATAAAATGGACTGAAGTGTCCACACTGTGCTTAGGTCGACCTAAGGAGTCGACCTAAGGTTAGGTCAACCTAACCGGCAGTCGTTTTATTAAGTCGACCTAACCTTTCATTAAGTTGACTTAAGGAAAGCTTGGTGTGGACAGGGACTAAGTTAGGTCGACTTAAGACTCCTTAAGTCGACCTAACGTCCAAGTGTAGATATAGCTGAAAAGACTACAGAAGAGAAGATATCGAGGGATATCATACCAAACATATTGGTAGACAGAATGGGCACCTCGTATTGTATCAGATGCTGCTCACACCACCGCCCCTCTCCCTGCTGGGAAGGCAGCAGGCACTGTGAAGTAGACTTCCCTCCCAGCCTGCATTCTCACTTTCATTTTAGCCTCAATCGCCTTAGCCACACTTCTTTTCCTGTGGTTTCATTCTCACCAAACCTATTCTTCATGTTCCTCCCAAACAGAGCTGTCTTCATTCCCGTAGGTAATGGAGACATTCATGACAAAGATGATATAAATTAAGCTCCCTGGCTCAGGGTGGAAAAAGGTATAAATCACCTAACCCCTGGAAAAGGCATCATTAACCTCATGGAAAGGAGGGGCCAAGCAGGGGAATGGGGGGAGACGGGGATGGTTTGAAGAAAGAAAGAAGTATATACACTTACAACTGTTTTAGAAGTGTGATGGATTGTTAGTGCTGGTGGGTGGGAGGACGATGCAGCAGGTGCTATGGGGAACTCCTCAGTGCCCCATCCCGTGATGAAGATCAGTGGACAATAGGTGCTGGGGGGAGCAGTAGGCCAGGCTGTCCCTTCATAGAGGGGGGATGCAGAAGGATCTGAGGGGTGTCCCCATGTGGTGAAGAGCTGACTCAACCACCCTTCCTTCCCCAGGTGGGGTGGGGAGGCTGCCCTGTCCCACCTGGGCTGCTGCAGGGGATCAGTTAAATCAGCCTCCATTGCCTCGTATTGTGATTTATGGCAGCAACACTATCCCTACATCTCCTGTTTCGTACCTTGGTATAACAGGGCCATCACAACCTCATTTCCCCAAGTATCCAAAAACTGCTTCTGGTAAGCAAAGGCAAAATCGTTCATTTTCATCAGAATAGTACAAAGCATTTTCATTTTTAGAGTACAGGAAGCAGGCAGATGCAGTTTTCTGCTCTCCTTGCAAACACTTTTCCAGTGTTCTCAGACACCTCACATTCACTGAAAATGAAGAAAAGGACTGAAGAAAAAAAAAATAGGAGCAAAGCTTCAGAAGCACACACAATCTGCCATACACAGTCAGTGTTCTAAAAGGTGGCATTTTTTTCAAACAGTCAAAAAAAGGGGGCTCTGTACTGGTACAGTTGTCAAATTCTCGCATAACAGCAATATGTGAAAACAGAGAGAATGCTACATTAATCACTGTATTACTGCCTTATGGCTAAACAAGGGTTAGCGTCATGGAGTCATGATGAGAGAGAACAATTAGTGAACCATGGAAACTTTCTGGAACTATGCACAGGACTGTACCCACCTTTCCCTGCTCTCTCTGCCTTTCCCGTCCCTGCTGGACTTGGGCCATGGTGGCCTTGCTTTTCCCTACCCGCTCTTCTGGGAAAGATCTGCAGGGAAGGCTCTGCAGAGGCTGCTGTGATGGGGAGCAGGGCTAGGGAGGGGTGTGGGACAGGACTAGGGGTAGGGGCGTCACTGCCCCAAAAAGATGTTCGGATCCCGGGGCCCGGCAGGGACCACATTGGGCCGGCAGCGGACAGGCCCCAAGGCCCTGGCAGGATCTGCATCAGGCTGGCGGCAGCCGGTTCCCGGATCCCGGGCCCCGGTGGGTGCTGCATCGGGCCCCTGGCAGCTGGCGCCAGCCCCTGGATCCCTGCCAGACTTGGGGCACATGCCCCATGTGCCCAGCACCAGCAATGCCACTGACTGGGGGTAGAGATGGGTGGGGCCTGGGGCGGAGGAGAGGCAAGGCTGGGGGTGTGGTGGTGTAACCCATATGCCTGAAAAGGCTATCTCTGAGACACTTGCTGAGGGTGGGTTACTGTTGTTGGGCAGATTAGCGATCCACAACTGGAAACTTCCAGAAGCAGGGAGTGGTGGCAATTTGAGCATGCTCCACAGTGTAGCCTGCTGGTGTGATGGGATGTTGTCAGTCAGATGACTGGAGAGCAGCAGCCTGAGCATACAGCAGGCAGGAGCTGCCTTGAGGGGAGACCATGTGCTCAGTGTTCTGGAGAGGAGCTGAGCCAGGAGTGAACAAGATGTTTTCTCCATGTAAAGGAGTCATTTGCGACAGACCTTGCAGACATGCATATGGGACTGAGGGCTGGTTGCGGAGGAGAAGAGAGAGCCTGCATGTAATGCTACAGAGGATCCCAGAAAAGAAAGAAGAGGATAGCTATTTCTTGCCACTCAAGCTTCCACACTGGAACAGAGACTGTAGCTGAGAGTTGGGTGAACTCCACACAGACTTTGGGACTCTTGGGTATCTTTCATGCAAGGGATTGTTCTTGGTTAATTGTAGTTTGTTTTCTTAGGATAAGGTTCATTTAGTTAGTAGTTAATAAAGTTCATTGTTATGTTTGTTTTTAGTAGTATTTTAATGTGTGAGTGTAGCTCTGAGCAAGCTTCTCCGTGAGTCCTGTACAGACTGGATCCTGGGTCTCCAGCTGCTTTCCCCATAGGGGTTGGGATTGATTTCTGTGGGGCACTGGAGAAGGGCAACTAAATGAATTTAGCCCACCCGAAGGTTACAGTGGGATGATACATAGGGGGGATGGGAGGGGTCTGGGCCGAAGGGGCATGGTAGGGCTGGTGCATGGGCAGAGGGCAGGGGAGGGGCCTGGGTCAGCTGTGCTGCTGCCTTCCCGAAGGGAAGCTCCACTGCCCACCCATAGTAGACAGTGAGGATGAAAATATACATTCTATTCTCTCAAATTAATATATTCAGCAATTTCTCTTGTATGAAATCCAAGTGAATGAATAAGGTAGGTAGTTCTAGATAACGTCAGTAGACAGAGACAATTGCAACTCACTCATAAACTTTTTAGCTTTGCTACTGCTAATCTATTTTTGTTCTGTGTTTGTACAGCAGCTAGCACTGCATCTTAGCATCTTGCCACATGACTAAGGAGCCTACGCACTACAATAATAACAAAACATGAAACGCACTCAGACAATACAGTGATGGGTAGCAGTGTGAAACCCAGTGAAAGATAATTTTGCAGCTATATCGTTTGGTTCAAAATTGGCCTAAACCAGAAAATATTAATATAGGTCAAACTTGCATAAGTAGATCAGTGAAGAAAGAGCTTCAAAAAAATACTATGTAGATCACAGAATCATAGAAGATTAGGGTTGGAAAGGGCCTCAGTAGATCATCTAGTCCAACCCCCTGCTCAAAGAAGGACCAACACCAACTAAATCATCCCATAGATAATCTGGGGTTCTAATTTTCTGATAAATAAGGAAAGGGTGCCCTGAGAGAACAGGTGGTATTTTAGTAGGCAGAGTGGTTGCAACATATCATAATTCTACAGCTGGCTCTCAGGAAGGATTTCTTGACTTCACAGGCCCAGGTGGACCATTTGTGCACAGCATGTGCATCAATTACCATATGTTTAGCAAAGTTATGCAGCAAAAGAAAGACAAGAATAAAAGGATGGATGGAAATATTCAGTCATGCCCAGAAGGATTTCTGACATAGAAAAGGGAAGCAGAAATTACTATGATAAGTGGACCCTTCAACTTACAGGGCTTCAGAAAAGAAGACCATTTAAGTACTGAAATTAAATGGGAGTTATACAGAACATGCTTAAATTGGACACTGAAGTAAGAGAAAGAATGAAAGGTAGTCAGTGGTTCAAAACATTTATTTTACTACATCTCAATAGATGTTAATAACAAATGTTTGAGATAGCAAAGTTCTATAGTTATCACAGCAGAGAAAACTCATAGTTTGATCTTTGAACTTTAAAAGAATATTCTGTCCACTCTTTGGAAACACTTGTGTCCCCCCTCCATTAGGTAAAATTTTTCTGACAGCTCAATGTGTGAGAGGTCGGCAACATCATCATTCCACTGCTTATCTATGCAATGGCGCAGATAAATTGTATATAAACAGCTAGAGAATGCACACAATGTGACACATGACAACTATGCCTAACTTGCCTTAATGGTAATTGAACTTGCACAGGGTCACTGCTTGGTCCTGTGCTGCTTTCACATAATATAAATGACCTCCAGACAGGCACCGAAGGGAGACAAATTAAATTTGCCAATAATGCGAAAGTGAGGGGAACTGCGAGAGCATGTAAATTGCAATGAGTCAAATTTAAAAGGGTTTGTAAACAGGCTGATGTGGCAAATCATACTAAATGCTGACAAATATAAAGTAATGAATACTGGGCTGAAAAATAAACAGGCAGATATAGCAACAAGACTTCACTGTGTCTAAAACCTACACAAATTCTCGAATATATGAATAGACATTGAATTGGTCAAGGGAAGGAATAAACAGGAGCACCCAGAGCAGAAGAAGAAATGTTTCCCCAGAAAGGCAACCTTGCTTAAGTCGACTTAATTTAATCTGCATCCCCGCTACATTTTCCTTATATCGACTTAAGCAACAGCTGAAGTCGACTTAAGGAAAATTAAAGTTGACTTGATTAAACCTCGTTTTAAGTCGACTTTGCTGGCTAAGTCGACTTAGCCAGTGTGGATGCAGGGTAGCCCTAAGTCACCTTTAAGTTGACTTAAAGGGCTTCAGGGCTCCCCCACTGCCCTCCCTGCCAGGGTGGCTGGCACAGGTAGAGCCTGGCATGCCCCCCCCACAGGGCAGGACAAAGCCCTGCCCACCCTGCTCCTGTGCCCTGCCAGTGTCCCTGTCCGGCTCAGCCCCCATTGTACCCAGGTACAGTGGGGCAAATGCTGAGCCCCCTGACACTTGGCAAGGGGTGCCCCCCCTGCCACTGTGGACCTGTCCCAGGTCCACCTAGCCCCTACTAGTCGACTTAGGCATCCAGTTTGGACGCTCTAAGTCGATTTGGCAGGGTCCCCTTTAAGTCAACTTAATTTTTGACTGTAGACATGCTAAGTTGACTTAACAAAGTCGACTTAAATTAACAAGTGTAGACATAGCCTAGGAGTCTCAGTCCTGGATCAGAACCCTGTTGTGCTAAATGCAGAATAAATACAGACTAAAAAGACCCAAAGGGTTTATGAGACAACAGACAAATAGTTAGAAACAGGAGTACAAGAAAACAATGAGACAATGTTTTCTAAATAGAATTGGGGTGAGGGACAGGCTAGAACACATCAGCAGAGAGAACAATGTGAAGGCAGAAAATGGCATGAATGGCATGTTAGTTTTGTGATTTTCTTTTGTTTTGTGGGGCTGGGACTCTAGGAGGGGTCAGTGACATGGAAAGAAAAGGGAAGGGGAGGGAGGGTGTGAGGGACAGGACATGGAAGGGAAAGGTGTGGGGTGAATCTAAGGTGAAGAAATTGTGAGGGATGGAGAGGACTGGAACAAACAGCTAAATAGCACAGGGAAGAGAAAGTTAGACCATTCTATAGTTTTGACTGGAATGTCCAGAGGTCCAAAGGTCTCTGCTTTGGCTGTTCCTACCAGCAGGAGTTCCTAGGTGGCTGCTTTCTAGTTGTTTCCCAAGGTTATTAGTAGATGAGCTGGGAAAGCAGGGAAAGCACCACCTGAATCCCAATAGCCTCAGAGTATGTATGGGGGTCTTCCCTGCATTATTCTGATGATGACCTGGTTGAGAGAGATGGCTGTTTCCTCAGTTCTTGGGTGGAGCTGGGGGAGGGCTTGACTGTGCTAAAGCCAAGACCTATAAGGACAAAGATTCTAGCAAACACTAATTGAAAAAAGCTTAAGGAAGAAGTAGTTGAGGATCGCACCTCAGTAATGTGGTTTGCTCTTTTTATAAACTGCATAGTATGGGGCCTCCTTCTAAATCCAAGCTTGGCTTCATCAACTACAATTTGTTGGGGTACACTTATTCTATAGGCTGGTAGGTCTATGCATATAATTGATGTATGCCATCCTTCCAGAATGTTCATCTATCTTCCCCTTTACTATTTCTAGATATTTTTGTGGATTTTGCAGTGTACTTACACAGATTATTTAGGGCCCAGATTAGGTAAATCCCTTCTTGTTTTTATGTCTCCTGACTAACGTACTACAAATCAAAATATAGTCTCTGGATTTTCACATCACTACCAATGCACAAATAAGTATACTATTCTAACTTATGCTAATGTATAAATTCCTATGCCTTTAGTGTCTCATACAAGCCCAGTATAGTCTCCACAATGCCTGCAAGGTACTTTGTGTTACACCTTTTGATATAAAATGTACGCATTACTATATGAATCTGTAATAAGTCTATAATGTATAATAAAATGATCCCTTAACCCTATAAAGAAAAGATACATTTGGATATATGCAAGTAAGCAAGTTAGGTTATAGGCCACACAAGCTCATCTTCTAAGAAAGTGCAGGGAAAACGCCTTCAAATTCATTGACCATGTGGAAAACGGATAGCCTCCTGGATGTAAACGTTAGGTGTAATCATGTAAGTTGAAAGAGAGTAGACTGGAGCAGTTTACCATCACAAAAATAGTAAACTGGTCCCAGTCTTCCATGGTTAGCTTGTTTATTTATTTGTTTAAAGGGAGAGAGAGAGGACTAGAAAAGACTGGCAAAAGCTTTTCATTCGCATTTGAAGATACATTTTCTTTCACTCATTACTCAGAACCCCTGTCATTTTAAATTTTCTAAATGTCGAGTCACTCTGTAATGTGTCACATCAGGTTGCATCAGTCACTTTACCCTACTCAACTACCAAGTGAAGAGTTCAACTGGAGCAGAAAGTTTTGGAAGATTTAAAAGCAGCTTAAGGCGACAGTGGACTTGCCCTTTAAAAGTACCTACGCAGAGGTGATAAAAAGGATTTTGAGCTGCTCTATTTTGTTCCAAGCACAGAACTGAAAAACACCCCTTTGCTACCATTAACTGAAAAAAAAAAAGGGGGGAATCAAAATAAAATTAAATTGGTAAGAAACAGGGTGGTAGCAATAGACCATAAAATTAAGATGCATTAGTAAATTCAACATATATTAAAGAAATTAGGTGATAATTTATAGTAAGTCGGGTAATTCTTAGTGTGTAATCAATGTTGGCACACAGCCAAGCACTGTGAGCTGGCCGTTCTAAACAGTTCAGCCAATGACTGGTCAAGTGGTATGCAGGGTGTGGACTGAGGTTAGGTAAAGGGCATTCTAAAACCTGAAAGGAAGGATGAGTTGAGCATGGCACAAGTCTTCAGTCAGGTCCAGCTTTGATTGATAGATGAGTGTAGCAGCTGTGATTGGTTCATAAGAACAAATCAATCAGAGAAGGCTAAAAGATGATTGATGGAAAGGTACGCTAATGACAAAGATTGAGGAAATGATCAGAGTAGGCTAAAACCTGTATATAAAACAGGGAGCTGACAGGCTGGCGTACAGCAAGTATGTGTCTTTAGAAGCAATCAAGACAGGAACAAGTGGAGAAGTAGAAGGGGAAGAAGGAAGAGATCAAGAGCAAAGATGAAGAATTGAAATCACTGAAGAAGGAAACCAGAGATGCAAAGTAATGAGAGGATCAACCGTTCCATACCAAAACAGAAGAACCATTAGTCAGATCAGAGGAAAGAAGATTACAGAGAATTAAGCACAACAACCATAGTATAAGGAACAAAAAGAACGTATGAGTTTGTGTGTCTGAGATAATAAAGCTGGATATTTGTGTATGTGTATTTTGTTATTATGGATATTGTTTTCATGTTTAAGTAAGAACTTGCTTTCAGCATCCTACGTGTGACTGAACACCACATGTAGAATGTAACCATTTAAAGCTACTTCCAACTGTATGGAATTCTCTATTAGGTACTTTAATGTGCATAACTGTGCTAATGGAACACACAAAACTATAAGCATACAAACTCCATCCCATGAATGATATGCCTTTCTCTCTCAGGAAATTTATGACTGGCATGTAAGTCTTCCACCTATTTCAGAAGGCAATATCTTAAAATTTGCAAAAAATTATTGAGATTATGGCCCAAATAAATTCCTACCTCAAAATCCAGAGAGAAGGCTAACAGTTATTATTATGGTGCATTGACCCCAGCTCAGTGGCTGCGTCTACACTGGTAAATTAAGTCGACTTAAGCTTGCTTAAGTCGACTTAATTTACCCTGCGTCTACACTACAGTTTCCTTAAGTCGACATAAGCAAGCTGCTTAAGTCGACTTAAGGAAAATAAAGTCGACTTTATAAAACCACCTTCCTAGTAGACCTAAGGCTTAAATCAACTCCTTAGAGTCAACTTAAGCCAGTGTAGATGTGGGGTAGCCCTAAGTCGACTTAGGGCTACCCCAGGGCTACACCAATGCCCTCCCTGTCCCCCTTTGCCCCATTATACCTAGGTACAATGGGGCAAAGGCTGAGCCCTCTGGCATTGGGCAAGGTGTGCCCCCCCTGCCCTTGTGGACCTCCCCTAGGTCCCCCTAAGACCCTAGAAGTCAACCTAGGCGTCCAGTGTGGATGCTCTAGGTCAACGTTTTAAGTTCCCCTTTAAGTCGACTTTATTTTTAAGTGTGGACACACTAAGTCGACTTAGTTAAAGTCGACTTAAATTACCAAGTGCAGACATAGCCAGTGTGAGTTAGAGTTCCAAAGGAGATTACCTTTATTCACATGTGATTCCTGTGAGAGCAGTTAAGAAGTACAAAGCAGTTGTGCTTTACCCTTGTCTCTCCTAGCGCACTCCTGCTCCCTATATTGCTGTGTTGGGGAGAAGTTGCTATCAAGATTAATTTTACTGCTTTATGCTTGCTGGGAACTTCCCTACACTAGAGGAATTTTCACTTGGCCAGTTAGGATCAGTGTCTGCCTTTTGCACTGCCTGAGTGGCAAAAGTAGATGGAACATGGTGAGAGAATCTGGCTCCATGTCTCAAAAGAAGAATTCTGTGTTTACTCCTTTCTTTTCTATTCATGCTTTCTGATAAGACTAGATAAAGCTGAAATCCTCTGATTTAATGAAAGCCAAAATGTTCCTCAGTTGAACTACAACTACTTCATTTTTAAAGGTAAAAGTTGAAGCAGGTACATATTTATCATTAGCATATCTAAGAACATGATGGATTGAGTCAGAAAAATTTCCTTAATGAATGAACAAACATTTTTCTGAATCCTCTTGCAATATATAATTTTTAAACCTAACTATTAATTCCCATATCACTGATGGGACCC
The DNA here is from genome assembly GCA_007922175.1 of Pelusios castaneus. NCBI lineage: Eukaryota > Metazoa > Chordata > Testudines > Pelomedusidae > Pelusios > Pelusios castaneus. The sequence continues at coordinate 415,097 of ML686108.1, forward strand.
AACTGGTGCCAAAACACTTGAAGAGTTACCCAGAGGCCTAATAACTTCTCTTAACTATTTTAGAAGCTGACAGCACTTTGGCTGCTGAATGAAAATCCAAGCAGATATAAACCTTGAGTAATAAATTTAACTGGTTAAATTCTGTTCTGTTACTCTGGGGAACTTTAATAGAGTTACTCCCGATTTATCAGAGTAAATCTGAACAGTATTTTATTCAAGGACTTCTCTCAACTTTGTGTCTTTTGTACCTTTTGAGTAGGAAAGGCTCAGAGCAGTAAATCTATATGAAGTAGCTAGCTTGGAACCCAAAAACCATACTTGCTGGGCTCATGAAAGGAAAGGGTTATCAAAGATATAGGGAGCTATTCCCCTACTTTCACGTTACTTTGACACAAAAGAAGGCCAGCTTTTGGTCGTGTCTTATTGAGGAGTTGGGTATATTTTTCATGCAGTTTTTCCCTGCTATCATCTGTCTATAGAAATTTTAAACAATCCTATAGGTCATACTAACAGAACTGGGGAACTATATCCAGAGAAGAAGAGATTCTGAAAAAGTCTTGGGGGTCATGATGAACAATCAGCTGAACATGAGCTCCCCATTCAACACTGTAGCCGAAAGAGATAACACAGTATATATTACGTATAAAAGGGGGAATATCAAATAGGAGCAGGGAGGTTATGTTGCCTCTTTCAACCCCTACTGGATTGCTACGTTCGGTTCTGGTGTCTGCAATTCAAGAAGAATATTGATAAAATGAGGAAGATTCAGAGAAGCACCATACAAATAATTAAAAGATTGGAAAATATGCCTTATAATGAAAGACTCAAGGTGCACAATCTGGTTAATTTAAAGCAAGGTTAAAGGGTGAGTTTTTCACAATCTATAAATTCTTACATGGGAAATAAAGAGCAATTTTTTTCAGTATGAACAGTAATAAACTACTGGAAAGATTTACCAAGGTTATTGATGGATTCTTCATCACTAGCCATTTTAAAATGAAGATCAAATGCTTTTCCTAAAAGATATGATCTAGTTAGATCAGGAATATATCCAGGGAAGTCTTATAGGTCAAGTTATACCAAGGGGGGGGGGTGGGAAGGGGGGGGTTCAGACTAGGTGATCACAGTGGTTGCTTCTAGACTTCTAACCTGTGAACATAATAGAGAATAACATGCCTGCCATACAATTCTATAGGATAGTAAAAAATCTGTAATAGGATATCATGCTTGTTAGCTTATAAAGGATTCAGATTTGCCTCTACAGAAACCTATTTAATTCCTGTAGAGACATGTGCGTTTCAATTCTACAAGATTTAAAAATTAAGTTTTTTTGGGAAAAAACAGTTTATTTACTCAGCTTTGAAAATGCTGAACTGAGAAAAGCATCAATCTTCCCTCCCATCCCTCAGTTCGTGCATGTATTCTCCTTGCCTCACGTCCAGATTTTTATCTTTTTTTCACCAACTGTATTTCAAAATTTTAGCACCTCAGCTTAAAACCTACTCTAATCTCTTTGATCATCTCTTCAGCTTTTTTGTATGAAGAGCATTCCGTGTGTATGGATAGATATAAGATGGATGGATGGATGAATGGATAGCTTTATACACAATATTACACATTTGATTTAGAAGTTGGTTGGCCTCATTACTTAAGACTTTCAGTCTTGGCAAAAGAAGATGAAACCTGGGGGAATGCTTCTTGGTTTTGTTTGCAAAACCTCATCATTTTCTTTAAAAATGCAACCTGTCCTTTGTATCTGACCTCCCATATTCAGAGCCATAGGTGAGCGATGTTCTTAGATAGATAGATAGATAGATAGATAGATAGATAGATAGATAGATAGATAGATAGATAGATAGATAGATAGATAGATGTTTTGGCATAATACTATTCTCAGATCTCTACAACAATGGGGATTTTAATCTTTATAAATTGAATCTGAGTTTTTATTGCTAAAACTTCTATTAACATAATACAGCTTTCCAGCATATACATTTGGTGTCTCTTCAGAATTTTCCCAAAGGCTATGTAGATACAAGTAACTTGGCTTTTAAATTATTTTGCTTTTTAAATTGACCTTGCTTCCTCTGATTTTAGTGTATATGCAGTCTGTTGTATAACCATGATACTTTCAAACTTTCAGGTGTATCATTTTAATATTAGCATGACACTACCACAGTGGCAGACTGAAATCTCCATTGCTTTGTGTACTGATTTTTCAAAGAATTCTAATGTGTACCAAAATTACAGTGTACCCAAATTATTACATGTTTCATGGCTAGATACCCCTACTTTAGGTTAGAAAACACCATTATTTCCTCAAACAGACACCTTGATTAGATTCCCTTTGTGAAGCTGATGTGCAGACATTTTGTAATGTGTTTCACTGATGAGCAAGACAGTCAATATTATAGATTTCAATCTTTCTTTTTAGGTGCACTTGTTGATGGATACTTGCTGGGTCAGTACCAAGTTGCTTTACTTCCTATCATCCATTGGCTCCACATGTTGATTCAAATGGCTCTTGTCTAACTTTTATCTTGTGAAAGTGTATTAACGTGGCGGGGTGGCCAAACGGTTTCTTGTGAGCAGCTTAAGTCGACTTTAGGAAATTGTAATAGCAGAGTAAATTAAGCTTAGGTTTTAGTTGACTTAATTTACAAGTGTAGACACACCCCAATTTACTAACTTGAGGCCAGATTCTGCCATCCTTACTTACATTGAACAGTCCCATGTTCTTTGAGGAATCCCATTGGTTTTGTTTTTAGAATCTGGTTTTATATTCCACTAGACTATAATTTCACATACCTTTTTTTATATAAAAGGTATCCTAAATCTTATTTTATTCTACTTCTCAATGTAGTTAATGTAAATACAGTTGAATGAATATTGATCTGGTGCACAATTATGATCTTTTCTCTTTCCTCTGGTATTTATGATAGTTATCAACATTACCAGTCCCCACAGAGAGTATTTTATCCATGGAGCTAGATTTGCCATAAATTCCTAGTCTATTGTTGTTTATATGATGTCTGGACTACAACTCTTTAAAGTCGTGTTATGTTCTAAATGACAATTCATTAAATTTACAATGTAAAATTGGTCTGAATTCCCAAGTGTTCAGTTCACCTGTCAGAACAAGTTCGTTCTCAAGCACTGAATGATTAGGGTCTCCATGTCACAGAACACAGCAAAAGCCAGCAATTAACTGTGAGAGCAAGATAGGAAGCACTGGCCAGATCCCCAAAGCTATTTAGGTTCTTAACTCCAATTGAGCACCAAGACCTACAAATATTTAGTCAGGCAAGTTTCTCACTTACACATTTAAAAAGATGGTCAGCTCCCCAGGCATTTAGATTTTAGATTTCCAATAGATTTTATACTCGTAAGTACCACCTGTTCAAAATATTAAAGTGTACATAAATGCAATTTCTGCTCGGTTAGGCAAGAAATTAACTTTTTGTATAATCACATACATTTTTATTAGTTAAAATACTTCATGAGCAAAATAGACCTTCCCAATTCAATTTCATCAGCACAAGGATACAGCAGTACAGCATGTGTGCGTGGGTGGGGAGTTCACCTTAGAGGTACATGCAAGAAATGTAGAAAGGCTTGTAAATAAAAACAACCTCTTTCCCCAGTCCTAAGCAGAGTTGGCAAATACATGTCCCCCCAGCAACAAAAGAAGAGTGGGAGATCTGTATCATATATGAAATGGCAATCAGTATTATCAATCAAAGCACCACTTTAAAGAGTATACAGTGGAATGTATTAATTTTAGTCAACTTCAAGATTTCAAATATAGCTTGAGTGCTCAGCCAGTTTTGTGATTGTGCTGTAGAAGAGTGAAGAATGGATTGGTTTAGTTGGGGTTGGTCCTGTTTTGAGCAAAGGGTTGGATTAGATGACTTCCTGAGATACATTTCAACCATAATCTTCTGTGATTTTAATTTCATTTCTTACATTTGGAGCTACCTTGTGACTTGGAATCCATAGCCACAAAGAGTAGTAAGAGTGAAGGAGAATAATTTAGCCACTATACAGACCACCTAGATCTTGGGTCAGGTCTAGCTACCTGTGGGGCTCATATGGCTCCCATTAGCAGAATGTCTGAGCACTTCACAGTCTTTAATGTATTTACTTTCACCATGTCCCTGTGAGATAGGGAAGTGCTGTTATCTCACTTTACAGTTGTGGCACTGGGAGACAGAAAGATTAAACAACCTGCTCAGAATCATATGGGGAGTTTGTGGTAAAGCAAGGACTTAAACAAAAATGTCCTGTGTTCTAGGCCAGCAGCCTAAATCTTGAACCATCCTTTTCCTTAGGGTTCACACACCTTTCCTCAAAGGTGCAGAAAACACACTAAGAGCTGGATTGAAGCTTAGAGTTCAGCCTTTGTAAATTTCTGTAAGTTCTGTAAGAACTCTGACCCTGATCCTATAAAATACTTGAGCCTGTGAGTAATTGTGCCTGGAAGCTATACATGTGCTTAATTATTTCTGTGGTTTGGGGCTCCCAGGCTAGATTCACAAAGGAAACATAGTTGCTGCAATGCTTAGCATTATAATGCCTAGCTCCTAGGTATCCAGCTGCTCAGTGGAATTTAGAATCATAGGTTAGGTGCCCATGTCCCTGGAGGGAGTAGGAATGGGATTCTCAGAAGCTAGCTAGCTGAGCTTGAGCAGAAGGCCATCTAAGCCAGCCAGGCATGAAATGTAGAGGAATGAGACTTAGTTACTTAAACACATAATTTCCACTGATACTGGCCTCAGTGCCTGACTGATGGGCCAGCCCCCTCTGTTCAGGCTTCTTAGTTGTGACTGCTCACCTAGGGATTGGTGCCTAATCCAGGTCAGCCCTTTCTCAAGAAAAAAAAAACACAGACAGGACCCCTGTCCAACTACCACAATTAGCCATGCGGTCAGGGCACTCATCTGAAATACTAGAGAACTGTTTCCAAATACCTACTTCACCTGATTTGGAGCTGAGACTTGACTATAGGGCTCCAGTGTATTAGATGAACTTGCTAAATGTGATGGCTATGTCTTCACTGGCAAGTTAGGTTGACTTAAGGAGGTTAAGTCAACCTAACTTAGTCCCCGTCCACACAAGGCTTTCATTAAGTCGACTTAAGAAATTCCTTAAGGCTATGTAAACACAATCAGATTAAAGCGCAACATGGCAATCGCGCTATTAAAAACATGTGACCTTTATTGCAGGATAGTGCGTACACACGTCGCTCCTTGTAACGCAACAGCATTCTTTGCAATATCGCGGTGTAGCGCAATGAATTCTGGGCACCTATCCCACAGTTCAATTTTCCCTCAATCTGCGCTTGGAATCATGGGATGAAGGAAAGGAACGCAAAGCGCCATGGGTAAAATCTCAGTTTCCCGTGGTGCACTGTGTTCCCCTTGCGTCTTCCTCGTTGCCAATAGCAACTCGCAACTATTTTCAACAGTGCAGTGACACACTACTTGCGAGCAATCGCAACAGCATGGATCCTGCTCTAATCTCCACTGTCGCCTTCAGCATTCTAAATACATATCGGCTGGTTTCTCAGTACGCAATGAGCTCCGAGTCAGACGAGGACGCTGAGGAGCAGGGGCTGATCATCTGCACACGGTGCAACGCCGTTTCTGGTTGCGAGAGACGAGCACCAAGTGGTGGGATCGCATTGTTATGCAACTGTGGGATGATGAGCAGTGGGTACAGAACATTCAAATGCGGAAAGCAACCTTTCCGGAGCTGTGTTCAGAGTTGGCCCCTGCCCTGCGATGTAAAGACACCAACATAAGGTCAGCCATAACCGTGGAGAAGCGTGTTGCAATTGCTGTCTGGAAGATGACGACTCCTGACTGCTACCGGTCAGTTGCAAACCAGTTTGGAGTCGGGAGGTCATCGTCGGATTAGCCCTCTCACAAGTCTGCCGAGCCATCAATCACATTCTGCTACGGAGGACGGTGACGTTGGGCAATGATCGTGAGATTGTGGACGGCTTTGCTGCCATGGGATTCCTTAACTTCAGGGGAGCCATAGACGGCACACACATCCCTATTTTGGCTCCAGACCATCTCGCGACCGAGTATATCAACAGGAAGGGCTACTTCTCCATGTGCTGCAAGCACTCGTGGATCACAAGGGGCGTTTTACGGACATCAATGCTGGGTGGTCGGGAAAGGTGCATGATGCCCGCATTTTCAGGAACACTGGTCTGTACCAGAAGCTGCAAGGGGGTACCTTCTTCCCAGATCAAAAAATTACTGTGGGGGATGTGGAGATGCCCATAGTCATCCTCGGAGACCCAGCATACCCACTGATGCCATGGCTCATGAAGCCATACACCGGGAACCTAGATCACAGCAAGGAGCGGTTCAATTACAGATTGAGCTGCTGCAGAATGACTGTGGAGTGTGCCTTCGGCAGTTTAAAAGGGCGCTGGCGATGTTTGTAGGGGAGGCTGGACTTGGCAGAGGACAACATCCCTGCTGTGATTGCGTCATGCTGTGTCCTTCATAACATTTGTGAAAGTAGGGGAGAAAAGTTTTCCCTGGGGTGGGCTATGGAGGCACAGCGCCTCGAGGAAGCATACGAACAGCCAGCCACCAGGAATATTAGGGTGGCCCAAGGAGAAGCTGCTCGCATAAGGGAGGCACTCAGGGACCATTTCAATGATGCCCTCCCCTAATTAACTTTCAGGACGCATCAGGTGCACCTTATGAGATTTTCAATGTGTACAAATAAAGCCACTCTTCAAATTATTTGTCACTGTTTTTATTAAAACCTAAAGGGGGGGTTACAGGTGGGTGTAGCTGTGGGTCTCTAAAAAGTAGCTCTGGGGGGGACTGGATGTTGCAGTGTACCAGGGGGACGGGGGCCTTCAAATAAATTCTTTGAAGGACTACGGGGTGTGGGAGGCAGACACGGCTGAACTATCTGGAGTGGAGCCCGTACATTAATCGCCTGAGTCTGCAAAGCAATCATGCTCTTGAGCAGTTCTGTTTGCTCCTTCATCACGCTTATCAGTTCGTCCCTGTGTTTCTGCCTCCTCTGTTGGGATTCCTCTCTCCAGGCTCGATTATCCCTCATGGATTCCTGTGCTGTTTTCAGCAGGTCCTGAAACATATCCTCCCTGTTTCTTCGAGCACGCCGCCGAATGTTTCTCATGTGGTCAGCTGGGGTAGACACCGGCCTTGTGAAGGTCGAATCTAAAAAAAATAATAATAATAAAGCTGTTGTTAACACACAGCCTAGATAACCAATGTAACCTTCCAGCAGCACATTCCACTGGAAGGTGCAGGGCAGTCAACATCCTATGCTTCGCTGAAGCGGACAAGGTACGTCCTAATAGAAAGCTTACTGGGGGCTAACATTCTGCACAGGGCACGCAGATGGAACCCGATATCTCTCTCCTCAGAGTGCCCCTGCCAGCTAGAATACATATCCTACATGCCACCGGTTGCAAGCCAGGACCGTATGCTGCTGCACTGTGTGCTGCCATGGTTCCCAGGGCTGTGCTTTGCAGCTGGTGAGGCAGAGTATCCGTCTTTGGGAGTGTAGACACAAACGCTTTCCCATCTAACCTGAGTAGTAGGCTCTGGAGGTACATCGAGGAAACCTTTACTGACCTAAATACAGATGATTTTTTGACAATCACTGCTTGTGTTGATGCACTTCTAATGAATGCAGAGTAAAGAGCATTCACAGCGGGGACCGAGACAGCAAGCACCCCCACCCCGGACAATGATATTTTAGCAGGAGCCATAGCTGCACGAAAGAGAAACTTACCGGAACCCCCCTCTGCCGCCTCAGAGGACAAGCTGCAATTCATGTCTTGGTGGACGTCGCAGCGGGGGTGCAGAAGAGCTCCTGGCTACACGCTGTTGCGCTTTCCTCCAGGTCATCCTCCATCTCCTCCTCCTCCTCGATCACGTCCTCATCCTGCTCGGGTCTGGCATTCACTGGATGAGGGGGGGCCGATGTGTCCACAGGACTCCTTGCAGTGGTTGTGGGGTCCCCACTGACGATGGCTTCTATCTCTTTATAGTACCTGCATGTAGCAAGCACTGATCCCGAATGGCGGTTTGCCTCCTTCGCTCGGTGATAGGTTATTCTTAGCTCCTTCACCTTTGATCTGCACTGCACAGAGTCTCTATCATAACCTCTCTCTGACATGGCCCGAGAAATTATGCCAAATGTATCATAATTTCACCTGCTGCCGCGTAGCTGCGCCTGCACAGCAGACTCTCCCCAGATGCTGATCAGGTCCAGCACCTCTGCCATGCTCCAAAGGGGTGCGCGTCTTCCACAACAGGCCACCATTGCTACTGAGGATCGGAGCTGCACTCCACTTCACGAGGAAGAGAACAGGAAGTGAAACAGAGGAGAAATTTGGAAATCCCAGGAATCCGATCAGGGCGGGCATTGTTTCGTCATGGCCACAGAGCGGGTGGGGGGAAGACCAGAGAGGACGACTTTGGAATGTTGGGACAGTTCTGGAGGCCAATCATTGCGCGATAAGCATACACACGAGTGGAAAGGCGCAACAGCTGTTCCGCGTTAACTGCTACCACCCTCGTCGAGGTGGTTTTTGTATTGCGCTACAACAAGGCAGTTAACGCGCAAGAGCCCTATTGCACGTGTGTACGCTGTTGTTGGTATCGCGCGGTAATGATTGTTAATGCACGATAAAGTGATCGTGTGTACAAGGCCTAGGTCGACTTAATAAATGCTTAAGTCGACTTAATAAGACCTGCCAGGTAGGTCGACCTAGCCCTTCTTTAGGTCGACCTAAGCACAGTGTGGATGCTTAAGTCTACTTTGTTAAGTCAACCTGAGGACACTTAGGTCGACTTAACAAAGTGGACTAAGTCCACGTCCATGGACACCATTTTGTTAGGTTGACTTAATAAGGTCGACTTTAAGTCGATTTAAAGTTGACCTTATTAAGTCGACCTAACAATGTCAACCTAACTTTTTGTTGTGTAGACATAGCCGATGATATTGGGTATTCTAGTGTGAAGTGCTTTCAATCTCTGGTGTTAGAGATTAATAATTAAATATTCATTAGGCAGAGATAGCACAAGAGTAGTTGTCTCCATAGCCTTGTAGTTGGCCCGTTCCCATAGAATGTGGGAAACTCAAGTTCAAGACCCTGCTCCAGTAAATATTTAATTATGTATACCAAGTGGAACAGTTCCAACAGGAAAGATGCAAAGATACTCAACCCAATAGCTTATGCATACACTTAAGTTTAAGTTTCCTCTCCAAATCAGATAAAGAATAGAAAATAGTCTCCAACATCCCAGCTGAATACCCTAACCACTGATCTATTAGGTCAGCTGGGATACATAGCAAGCAAGCAATTACTAATCTTTTCATCCCTGACTGTAAGCTTACTTATTGAATTGGTCCTGCAGGAAATAGTTTGAGAATATTGTCAGAGTTCAGGTATGAGCAAAAGACTCCAAGCAGCTCATTAACTGTTGAGTGGCATCAGGACTGAGTGGCTTTTGTGCCTGCCTAGTGGGAAAACTTAGGTGTCCACAGGATTAGACAGCAGCTGAGCAATGGTCTTGAGAATGTCAGTGGCCTTAGAGGCCTAATTCCCTTTCTGAATCAAGACCAAAGTGCTCAACATCATATAGTATTGAACACATGTTCCACATTGAACTCAGCTAATTGATTTCAGTTTTGGAAATGTATATATATATATTTATACAAAATTTAATTTGTTATCCAAAGTTTATAAACAGTGTATTCTTCATGAGATTAATAGCCCAGCTACCTCTGTGACTAAATAGAAGGATTGGAAGTAAAAAGACTCAAGTGTAATTCAAAATTTCAAAGGTCTAATACAGATTTATTTGAAGTCAAGAGGTGAAATTTACCTCTTGCATACTGGGGATTGTCTCAGAGTCTGTCAGAATATGCTTTAATCACTGAAAAAAACTGACTGTTGCCTGTAGGAGAATCTAAAGCAAATTATACTAGTTCATCCAACTTCTTAGGAAAGTCCTTGTATTCTTGGGCCATTACCTTCTGAATTTCTAGATGTTCTAGAGGACTTTTTGCACATTGTCTATTATAACATTTAGTATATCTAATCATGTCCGTCTATGTTTATACAGTCTAAAAAACTGTTATTGTTTTCTGCAGAATGGGGATTTTTGCCTAAAAGGAAGATCTTTTAAGAACATAGAGGAAACAATCCACATTCTTCTTTGGAACTAACACTTCTAATAAAACTTCCTGTTCTATTATTTTAATAAACTCTGTGGGTTGAAACTTAGCTCTATGGAAGTCAAAGACTTCAGTGGGCCATGATTTCATGCTATATGTCTATACCTATCCCAGCAAAATGAAAACATCTTGAGGTTTAGATTGCAATTTGAAAATGAGTTATATTTTCAAAATCATACTTGAAAGATTTACAAGCATCCCTCTGTGCATGAACAAAAAACTCACATTTGCAGTTAAAAAGTTATAACAGAGTATCCAGGCAGACAGCCATTTATTTTGCAGGCAATTATTTATTTTGGTTTCCAAATGGTTATTTGGGCATGCAAATGTAGATTTATATATATTTTGTAGATGTGATTTAAAAGACTTCTGATGTGTTGATTATAAAAATCTAGAAAATAAATATATGTCACTTACTTCTTCCATGTGAAAGAAATGTAGCAAAAGTATAATAATTACAAAAATTATTCCTGTCTGAAATATAATATGATGCTTTCTGTTAGATTAAAGTCTTTTGATTACTAAACACCAATTTATTTGTGGCCCTGAAATTACATCTCTAATTTTTTTGCCTAAGGTCTTACCTTTCCTACTATTGAAGAAAGATTATCTGTCCAGAATCTTCTGAACACTTTAAACAATGCTACCCCAATATGAGCAGTTCAATTTTCGAGAGGGAAAGGGGAAAAAATTATAATTCAGTGCATGCTAACAAATTTCAGTTCAAGGAGTGGTATCAAGAGATTTCTTTAATTAGGAAAATATATGCCATAGATTGTGAGGTTCTCATGTACTTTAAATTCATTGTGCATTTTTGCTACTGATATATATGCAAATATTTTTTAATTTATCATGGTAATATTAATTAGCAATTGTAAACATGATCATGATACTTATAACTTGGGGCTGCTTCTATTAGCAGTCTTTGAATTTTGTCCCATAGAAATTGAAAAGTTTGTCAGTGCTCAAAGATTCATTATTTAAATATTTCAAAATATATATTCTTGCCCATCACTTCCACACTGGACTTAATTCTAATATTTCATTATTCTTAAGGTATTCCTTAAGGAAGATTAATAATAATAATAATAATTAATGAGATGTTACAATTTCCAGCCAAGTTTGTTCTTGGTTTTGTGTTTTTTAAACAGTTCACTTATTGTCAGACTATCAGAACTTCTCCAGGCAGCCATTGGCCATTTAATCACATTACAGAGGGGAGCCATGTCCAAAGTAATGATATCTCAGTCAGCAGTAATTTAGGCAATGAATCTCCACAGTGTGCGTGCAGGGGGATGACAAAGTTAGAGAGGAAAGGGGGAAGGACCAGTTCTGAAGGGTTCTGCTGCCCTATGCAAACATTCTCTCCTCCTCAGCCATAATTAACCACAACAAACATAACCTGTATTTTTTGCTGCCCTAGGTCACTACCTGTTTTCCCTGTAGTTGAGAGGTAGCCTGGCAGTGGTGAGGTCAGGTATAATGCCGTCACCCTAAATCTATCCTTCCATGTGGCATTGGTCACTATTGTACAAGTCTGCTGGATTTTCATCTCTTCTGCTGCTTCATATCCAGCCCTCCCCACAATCTGAATAGTAGTCAACCCCAGGGATCTAAGGTAATGCCTAAAACAGCTCTAGAGAGTGCCTCTTTTCTCCTTTTCTAGGTTTGGAGGTACAAGTACTCTAGGAGATTCTCTTCCCACCCTTATCTAAGCCTTTATATCAGGTATATCACCAGAATGTAGTCAGATATATGGGTGCATCTACACTGGCAACTTAAGTCAATTTAAGGACACTTAAGTCGACCTACACAAAGCCGGGTCCACACTGGGCTTTTATTAAGTAGACTTAAGCGCTTCCTTAAGTCAACTTAATAACACCTTAAGTTGACTTAATAACACCGCCTCTGAAGGTCGACTTAAGCCTTAAGTCGACGTCTTAAGTCAACTTAAAGCCAGTGTGGACGGGGAATAGTGCTAAGTCAACCTTATTAAGTTGATTTAAAGATAGTGAGGATGGCTATGTCTACTGTTAAGTTGACTTAACAAGGTTGACTTAAGTCAACTTAAAGTCGACCTTGTGAAATCGGCTTAACAGAGTCGACTTAACTTTACAAGTGTAGACATAGCCATAGTGTCTGAACTGAGAGAAAGGAGATTATAGTGGACCTCACACACCTATTCAGGCCTGGGGAGATCAGGTATTTTTCCATCTTTCTCAGGCCAAAGAATTTATAACCATAGAATCCACTTCATCATTATCCCCATTCTTTGTTCCATCTTACTCTCATCTCCCTTTCCCTGTTCCCTAATTTGCTGCATAAACTAAGGATTTAAGTAGCACAAGAAACATTTAGGTTGGAGAAGGAGTTGTTTGATGCCCATTTGAGAAGGAGGATCAGTCCTCAATCTTACTCTGCACCAGCTGTATGTTGATTTGTTCCTCAGTATACAATGCAGCAGTTTGAAGAGTGCTCTGATTTATTCCAGCTTACAATATCCTCCAGTAGTTGATATTGCCTGGACACAGATAATGCCCAACTATATCTTTTCCCTATGTATACCCCATAGGCCACAGAAGAGAAGGTGAATATATAGTAAGTGATATAACATCTCTATGGCTATGACTACACTTGTTAAGTTGACTCTGTTAAGTCAACCTAACAAGGTCGACTTTAAGTCAACTTAAAGTCGACCTTGTTGAGTCGATTTAATGGAGCATCTACACTTAAAGTCGACTTAAGTCGACCTTGTTAAGACTGTCTACATAAGACATAACTGTCTACACTGGCTTTAAGTCGACTTAATAAGATCAACTTAAGCCTTAAGTCGACCTTCAGAAGTGGTGTTATTAAGTCGACTTTAGGAAGCGCTTAAGTCGACTTAACAAGCACCCAGTGTGTACGCAGAGTTCTGTAGGTTGACTTAAGCATCCTTAGGTCGACCTAAGGCACCAGTGTAGATGCATCCTATATGCCTCCCACACATAACCAGCTCACTGCACAACTTTGTGTTAGCAGTGTCAAGTAACACAGTGACCCAGCAGTGCAGAATGTAGACATCTAAAATCCCATGTCTTATTCAAGGAATTATGTTTCTAGTGCACTGAACTGTCAGACTAACTTAAACTGCATCATTACCTACTATTACTGCAAATATATATATATATATATATATATATATATGTTACTTGATATGCAATAGCATTGAACAGAGGATCCACATATACTGAAATCTACAGAACCATGTATTAAATATACTTCATAAGACAAAATAGGTCAATTATTCCAATTCTATTCTAAAAATACATGTGAAATCCATCAAATCATCACAATGCAAGACACCAATGCAGTCACACACATCTGACATAATGTATCTCGGGGCTAGATTCTTTCTGAAATCTTTTTATGTTTAATAACCAGTGTATAAAATCAATATCATACTGCAAAATAAAACACAGAACACAGTTAAGGATGGGTTGGCTAGATAAACTGAAGGTGGTGACAGTGAGTGATGACGGACTATAAATCAATAAGGAATTAGCAGGAGTCATTTCCAGACTTTCTAATATTTTAATTGCTTTTTTAAAGTATATTTTTTGTAAACTAAATATAATATGGCCTTTGGGAGTACTGTGTCAGTATCTTGTGAAAGACACTGTAAATCATTACTCTTTTCTCATTAAGTCTTTTTGCTTGGGAAATTTCCTATTTCTTTATAATAAGTACCAAAAGTTTAATTCATCTTGGCATATAAAAAGCACTACAGCAGAACCCAGAAAAGGACCTGGGGGTTACAGAGGACAAGAAGCTATGAATCAACAGTGTGCTCTCGTTGCCAAGAGGGCTAATGGCATATTGGGCTGCATTAGTAGGAGCATTGCAGGAGCTTGAAGGAAGTCATAATTCCCCCTCTATACGGCCCTGGTGGGGCAACTTTTGTAATATTGGGTATGTCTACACTGGAGGCTCTGTTAAGTCGACTTAATCAAGGTCAACTTTAAGTCAACTTAAAGTCAACCTTATTAAGTCGACTTAGAGAGTCCACTGTCGACTGCCTGCGTCCACACTGGCAGGTGCTAGGTCGATGGAGGAGTGCCCAGGAATTCTGCGAGGGGGCCTGGAGGCCAACTAGGTCAACTTAAGGGCTATCCCCCATCTACACTGGCTTAAGTCGACTTAATAAAGTCAATTTAAGCCTTAGGTCGACCTTAAGAGGTGGTGTTATTAAGTCGACTTAAGGAAGCTCTTAAGTCGACCTAATAAGCTCCCAGCGTGGACGCAGCAGTCAGTAGATCGACTTAACCGTCCTTAAGTTGACCTAAGGCTCCCGTGTGGACATATCCATTGTATCCAGGTCTGGGCCTCCACTACAGAAATGGTGTGGAAATATTGGAGAGTCAAGCAGAGGGCAACAAAAATGATTAGGGGGCTGAAACACATTACTTACGAAGAGAGCCTGAAAGAAGTAGGCTTGTTTAGTCTGAAGAAGAGAAGAGTGAGGGGGAATTTGATAGCAGCCTTTAACTATCTGAAGCAGATGGCTTACCTAGGGAAGTGATGGAATCTCCATCCATCATTTAGAAGTTTTTAAGGCCTGAATTGACAAAGCCCACGCTGGGATGATTCAGTTGAAATTGGTCCTGATTTGACTAGATGAACTCCTGATCTCCCTTCCATCCCTAATCTTCTATGATTCTAATCCTGTTCCAACAGCATCACATGCCTTTGCACCCTTTCCCATTTGACTCCTGGTCCCTATGTATCAATCTCACACTTGCCAGGTCAGGTTAACTGAACTTTGTGGGCTGAAGAGGCCACACCCCCACACCCTTGCTGGACACAGAGTATAAAAGGAAGCAGCTCAGTTCAGTCTGTATTGACAGAGAAGGAGAGCAGATGTATCAAGAATCTACTGGAGCCCAATGTTGCAGTGGCTAACTGTACTGCAGCTCCTGGGGATGATCAGTTGACTACTGAAGAAGCCAGAGAAGATACCACTGATGACAGGAGACTACTGATGCTGGAAGTAAGGATAGGAAGTGTCCAAGGGATTGTGACTGCTGCAGAAAGAGACTGAGCCTGAACACAGGAGTTTTGGTTCCTAAAAGCTCTGGGTCAGGACCCGGTGGAGTAGCAAGAGCTTGGGTCCCATTACCCCATGCCATGCTTACCACTAGGTGTGATCACTTCTGGAAGAAAAGGTGTCACCAACCAGATCTCTAGACCATGTCTTTCTGAAGAAGAAGGCAGCAGCATTGACTCTGGTTCTAGGCCATATTGCCCTAATGGCGAGAGCAGTGGTATTGACTCAGGCCCTGGAGTCCAAGTCACCTATCGGGGAGAGATTTCTTGCCCCGACTCTTGTTTTCTTCCTTAAACGTCTCCATGCCCCATGACAGGGTGTATCAACCCTGAGTTAGTCCTCCGTTCCTAACTTCTCCATGAGCCCCCATTCTGGGACTGGTAACTATAGCACCAAGCTACTTCTCAAGAGGCTGATTTAAAGCCCACAGACTCAAAAGGAGCTTTTCAATTGTGTTCACTGCATTTTGTAATCCTCAGAACCCCTAATAGCAGCTGGCAAAAGCTTCACAGCACTATAACTGAAACTTTTATCAGTCTTGACATACTCACTACATCTAACATGCTGCTTTTATGGCATTTATCCTGTGGCAAACTGACTTAAGCTGTTAAGCAACAGCTTAAGTCAACTTAAGGAAATTGTTGTGTAGACGCAAAGTAAATTAAGTTGACTTAAGCAGGCTTAAATTGACTTAATTTACAAGTATAGACGCACCCTATGATTCTATGAAACTCAATTGGAATTACATTTTCATTCCAAGGCAACAAGAAGCCAGAACACAAGAAAGGGAACCACAGGGGGTTGTCCTGATTCTAGAGACCAAACAACAGTTTTGGGAAATATAAGGAGATGCAAAGAAGCCATTTTGGTATCCGTTTGCTGAGGAAATCTCTTGAAGGGTATTGGGCACTCAAGAAATCTTGTATCCTGGTTTTGACTGGAAATCAGATTTGGATGAACATCTGTTTTATTAACTAGGCAAGGCAACCATTAATGGGTATGTCTACACTAGAAAAAGTTAAGTTGACTTTGTTAATAATAATGTGTTAATAATAAATAACAATAATTTGTTAATAATAAAGTCGACTTAAGGGTTGCTCCCCATCCACACCGTCCTTAAGTCAATTTAAGGAGTCGACTTAAGGCTTATGTCGACCTAATGTGCGGTTGTTATTAAGTGTACTTAAGCTTTCATTAAGTCGACTTAAGGAATTTCTTAAATTGACTTAATGAAAGTCAGGTGTGGACATGGAGTAATTTAGGTCGACTTAAGGGTCCTTAAGTCGACCTAAATTGTTAGTGTAGACAGACCTAATAAGTGTAGACCTATGATTTCATTTTATATTTCATTTTATATGCGTAACCATTCTGTTTCTATTTATCATATTTATTCACCAGCTCTTAAAACTTAACCTTTATTTATAAACTTATAATTCATTCACTGTAAACATATTTCAGTGCTGTGGAATTGTAAAAGACCTAATCTTGAGTTGTACCACTCAATTTATGTGAATATTGTGCTCTTGGAAATAGCAAACCCAATAATTACTGTGTGTCCACTGGTAAGGGCTAGTTACTACAGGAGGATGCTTAGGGGAACTGGGGGACCAGGGTACAGTGGGGTACACTAAGTGTTAACCTGCAAGTCAAAGTGAGGGTTGGCAGATTCCTGAGTAGATTGCTTGGTAGCTAACAAGTTGGAGGTGGCAGGGTCCTAACACCCAGTTTAGCACCAACATGTCTCTCTTACTGGGGCAGTGGGTAGCATGGTGACTCACTTTCCTGGGCACTCAAAAAAAAGTGTCAGACTCTGTAGTTCTAAAGTTTATTATTAGTTTATTATTAGTAAATAATTGCTGACTGTGTGTGCTTGTGCTTGTGTCTTTTTTTCCCACAGGTGATTTCTGTGAATTGTCAGTTACTGTGTGAGTTGGGATTGTGATTGCGTGATTGTCTGGGGCTGTTTGTACCATTGTTCTCTGCTCAGCCCTGCTCAGCTCAATCAGCCTTGTGATCACCCTTCCCCTGTGTGCTTAACGAGGGGCAAGGGCTGACCTAGGCAGAGAAGGCCTTAAAAGCCAGTGGCTGAGCGACCAGGGACTGCAAACAGGGGAGTTTGCGAGGGAGTTTGGGGGAAGTTTGTGTTTTGTGTAGCTACTATGGTGAAGAGGACCC
>ML686108.1:437605-491411 GCA_007922175.1 Pelusios castaneus
GAGAAAGGAAGACAAAGAGGAGAAAGGAGGAAAGAAAAAAGCCGAGAAAAGAAAGAAAAAAAAAAAAGAAAGAAAGAAGCCTAGGCCGCTGGCGGCGGGGACCCGAACGCGGCCCCGGCAAAGCAGAACAGACCCCGGCACCGGAGACTGATCCTGGCCCTGTGCCGGGAGGCTGAGGCTGTCAGCGGAGCAGAGCCGATCCCAGCCCCGGGCCGGGAAGTCGAGGCGGCCGACGGGTGGGAGCCCGGGAGCCTGCCCCGGCCGCGGCCACCCCGCTGCCCCGGCCGCATGAGGCAAGCAGGCAGGCGTGCGCATATGCCCCAGCTAGGGGTATTGCTGGATAGCAAAAAGATCCAGGGCTGTGGCCCCCAGCCCACCCCTGCCCCCAAACCCCCACTCCAGCCCTCCTAACTCCCTAGCTTCCCCCATCTTCACTCCACCCCCCAAATCCCCTCCACACCTCCCCAGGCCCCTCTGTCCCTAACCCCCACTCATCCCCCAACCTCCTCCATCCCTCCCCAGCCCCCCAACTAGTCCCCCTCCAGCCATCCATAATCCCCTCCACCCCTCCCCAGCCCCCACCAGTCTCCTTTTCCCCAAGTCCCCTCCACCCCTCTCCAGCCCTCTAACTCCATCCATCCCTCCCCAGCTCCCCACCCAGTCCCCCTCCAGCTGCCCATAGTTCTCTCCACTGCTACCCAGCCCCCACCCAGTCTTCTTCTCCCCATGCCCCCTCCACAGGCCTCTAACTCCATCCATCCCTCCCCAGCCCCCCACGAAGTCCCCACTCCAGCCGTGCATAGTTCCCTCCACCACTACCCAGCCCCCAGCCAGTCTCCTTGTCCCCTTCACCCCTCTCCAGGCCTCCCTCCAGCCCCTTCCCAGCCCCCTTACCTGGCCGGATGCTCGGAGCTGCAGGGATGGCCGGCAGAGCTGCTTCTGGGCCAGGCCGCTCCCACCCTGAGCACGCTCTGTCTGAGCATGCTCAGGGTGGGAGATTTGAATCTCCCCAGCCTGGCCACAGCAGGAGTCTGCGGCTTTGCTGGGGCCCCTGGGTGGAACGCAGCATTCCGCCTGGGTGCGCATGTGCCTGCTGGGGAAAATTGATTCGGGGCTCAGGATTTTCTACCCAGGGCTGGCGCCCTGCCAGTCCAACAACAATGACACTTCTGGCCCCAGCCCTGATCCTGCCTGTTCCGCCCTGGGGGAACTGGACGCAGCACTGCCCGCGGCCGCAGCAGGGATGGGGGCCGGGTAAATGACCGTGGCGGGCCGTATCCGGTCCGCGGGCCGTAGTTTGAGGACCCCTGGATTAGACTGTGTGCTTAGTAAGTTTGCGGATGACACCAAGTTGGGGGGAATGGTAGATACTCTGGAGGGCAGGGACAGGATCCAGGGAGATTTGGACAAATTGGAACACTGGGCCGAAAGAAACCTCATGAGGTTCAACAAAGACAAGTGCAAAGTCCTGCACTTAGGCGGAAAAATCCCATGCACTGCTACAGGCTGGGGACTGATCGGCTAAGTAGCAGCGCTGTAGAAAAGGACCTGGGGGTTATGGTGGACAGGAAGATGAATATGAGCCAACAGTGTGCCCTTGTTGCGAAAAAGGCCAATGGCATATTAGGCTGCATCAGTAGTAGTATTGCCAGCAGATCGAGGGAAGTGATAATTCCCCTCTATTCGACACTGGTCAGGCCGCATCTGGAGTACTGTTTTCAGTTTTGGGCTCCCCACTACAGAAAGGATGTGGACAAATTAGAAAGAGTCCAGCGGAGGGCAACAAAAATGATTAGGGGGCTGGGGCACATGACTTATGAGGAGAGACTGAAGGAACTAGGCTTATTTAGTCTACAGAAGAGAAGACTGAGGGGAGATTTGATAGCAACCTTCAACTACTTGAAAGGTTGCTCCAAAGAGGAGGGAGCTAGGCTGTTCTTGGTGGTAACAGAGGACAGAACAAGGAGCAATGCTTTCAAATTACAGCTGGGGAGGTCAAGGTTGGATATTAGGAAATACTTTCTCACAAGGAGGGTGGTGAAGCATTGGAATGGGCTATCTAGGGAGGTGATAGAATCTCCATCTTTGGAGATTTTTAAGGCCTGGTTAGAGAAAACCCTGGCTGGGGTGATTTAGGGGGAGTGGTCCTGCTTTTTAGCAGGGGGTTGGACTAGATGACCTCGTGAGGTCCCTTCCAACCCTATTATTCTAGGATTCTAATGAACCAGGACTCCATTGTGACAGGTGCTGTGTAAACACAGAACAAAAGATGGTATTTGTATCGCAGTAACACCTCGAGATACCTCCATGCTTGGCTCTGTACCAACATGTAGTGAGAGACAGTCCCTTCCCTCAAACACTTACAATCTGAATAGACAAGAAGAAATCAAGGATGGGAGAGGAAACAGAAACAGGAAATGATTTGCCCAAGCAAGACTAAAACCTAGGTTTGCTGACTTGCCATCTAGTTTCTGATCCACTTGCTGCTTGTTCTCTGAGCTTTTTACAACCTCCCAGAAAAATTTTACCCTGCACTGTGAGATGTGGCCTTTAAAATTCCCAGAGGACTCATTTCATTTCATTTCTAGGCAGTCATATCAGTCTGAAAATGAACCCATTCTGTAACACGCTGGGCACACAACTGCCAATGAAGATTCTTTGATGTCTAGCACCTTAGAGGACTGCTGGCAGGGTATTGAAGTGAGCTCATTGTGAGAAGCTAGTTTCATGCAAACTATGGTGCAGCTTCTGCTGGTTTATACTTTAAGACCACAGTGGAAATTGCTTTATGGTCTATTCAGGGCTACTCTATGAAATAAATATCAACATAATTCATCAGCCAAACATCATAAAAAACCAAACATAACAGCTCTTAAGAAACAATGCCAAGTTAGTTCCTCGAGTAAAGAAATATGAGTACAGGCTGACAGACACTAAGCAGGAATATACTGTAGCTTTGGACAAAATGGTTAAGATGGGTTTAAATGGAACGCATGAAATCTGTAATGGCATATATCACATCAAAGCTTTTGATTTTTAACATCCCAGAAATAATAGAACAATGACATCACTGGAAATTAAAGTAGAAGTAACTACCAGCTGATGTCAAGACGTGCTTTTTTCATAAAAGATCAGAAATGTGGGGAGCAACCTATCAGGCAATGTAGTTAAACCAAAACCAGTGGAGCCATTCAAAAAACAATTACATTCAATTGCTTCCCAAGGGAACTAGAACTCTAAAGGAGAAATAAGTTCTGAGAGGCTGAAGAGGCTATAAATCGTAAAGTTCATTCATTTGTTTGTGTTAAGTTGATATGAAGATCTGAGGTGCCTGCTAAGTTATCATAAATATCATTTTTAACAACAGAGTCTTAGACTATTTTGGCATGGTCTAACATAAATGCCAATGCTAGATGGATTAAACTGGTCTGAAGAACTTTGGGTTCCTCCTAACAAATGAAGATTATATGGTAAACCTGGTATATGACTATCTCCTTAGATTAATTCCTTATTTACTTTCTCCACACCAGTCATTATTTTCTAGACTTCTATCATATCCCCCCTTAGTCATTTCTTTTCCAAGATGAAAAGCCCCAGTCATTAATCTCTCCTCATATGGAAACTTTTCCATACCTTTAATCATTTTTGTTACCCTTCTCTGTACCTTTTCTAATTCTACTATATCTTTTTTTGAGATGGGGTGCTCAAATTAGCTAATCTCTAGTCATCTGGTATAGAACTTGATTTAAATTATAGGTAACATACCATGGTTAGTAGTGCGGCAACTTCACATTTGAGTTCCTTCAGAATTCTTGGGTGAATGCCATCTGGTC
The DNA here is from genome assembly GCA_007922175.1 of Pelusios castaneus. Classification (NCBI taxonomy): domain Eukaryota; kingdom Metazoa; phylum Chordata; order Testudines; family Pelomedusidae; genus Pelusios; species Pelusios castaneus. The sequence goes on from ML686108.1 coordinate 441,439, forward strand.
CTGCACCCTTATTACTATTTATTTTATCATTTTTTTTCCCCAAAAAATTCCTCTAAAGGGGACAAATTCCTCAGATTTCTCACCTAAAAGCAATATCTTTAATTTGGGAGTCTCTTTCTCATCCTCAGCTGTGAAGACCAATGCAAAGAATTCATTTTGTTTCTCCACAATGGAGAAACCCTTCCCTAAATTCTCTTTTAGCATCACAATCATCCAGTGGCCCCAGTAGTTGTTGAGCAGGCTTCCTGCTTCTGAAGTACTTAAAAAAACCATTGCTGTTAGTTTTTGAGTCTTTTGGTAGCTGTATTTCCCTTGCCAGAGTTTGTGCTCCTTTCTATTTTCTTCAATGGGATTTAACTTTTTGAAGGATGCAACTTTTTAAGGTTTTTTTTTTTGGTTGGTTGGTTAGTTGGTTGGTTGGTTGGTTGGGTTTGGGGGGGGGGTTTCGGGGGGGGGTTACTTGTTTGGGTTTTGGGGGGGTTGTTGGGGTTTTTTGTTTGTTTTTTTGAATGCATGGGGCAAAAACAGTAATGTATCAGTTTTAGGAATTTTATTTATGAGTAGGAAAGAAAGAATAAAATATACAAAACTACACTCCTTAAGACGAATATTTTCCTTCTTTTTGTTGCAGCTACAGAACTCCTCTTTCTTTCCCTCAATACTCTTTTGTCATTTTGTTTTGTTCTCAGGGTAATTTAGAATGTAAACTTCTCTTTTTATTCACCTGTAAATTGCCAGGCATATCCACTATCCTGTAAATAACTAATTATGTGCATGGCAGTTTTATAGAGGCAGAAATCACAGAAAGGAGGAAGCGACAATTTTTTTAGTATCACACTTTTCTACATGGATCTCCTGAAGGGAATGTCCATTTCTTGAGACAAATTTACATCTCCATCATAAAAGGAAGTAAATTTCATCTGGAAATTCCCCTTTCCAAATTATCCTGTCTCTGGAAAGGAGCCAAAATTCTGCAGAATACAGTTGCTCCCTTGAAATAACAGCTGTCTTACACTCCATTGAATTCCTCTACCTGAATGTAAATTAAATATGAATTGTATGGGGAGCAAGCGAATGGTCTTGTTTGTTTTATATCCTTCTAATTAAAGAGGCACAAATTATAAAGCATAGGGGAAGTATTTGCAGATAGTGAAAAGTTCTGTCAAAATCAGAAGACAAGGTTCTTATTAGCCTTTTTCCCTAGCTAGACTGGATTAGTTTTACTCCATATAGGGGATATGAAATGGAATAAAAATGTGTCTTCTGGGTAGATAAATGTGATATAGGGTAATATTTTTATATCGCCAAAGAGCATGTTTATATGTAAATGTTGTACTGTTTTAATTATACCAATTTAGTTGAAGTTAAAAAGAAAAAAATATCCTAGTGTGGACACAATTATATTGGTAACAAGCTATGTCTACACTTGCTAAAATTAGTTCGAATTAGTTAGTTTGAACTAACTTAATTCAAATTAAGCAAATGCCATTCATGGCACTTGCTTAGTTCAAATTAGCAATCCCCATTCATTTCAATGGCCGGTTAGTTCGAACTAAGAAATTAGTTTGAATTAACATGGTCACATTGGCTAATTCGAACTAGTTAGTTCGAATTAACCCTTTAGTTTGAATACCCTATTTGAACGTATTACTTCGAATTAAGGAAGCCCTTAATTTGAACTTACTAAAGCCTAGTGTAGCCATGGCTTTAGTTAGTTCGAATTAAGCCTCCTTAATTCGAACTAACTTGACAGTGTAGACATAGCCAAGGTGCTTAAACCACTGTAACTGTTCTCAAATCTGAAGGGAAACAAGCTATGCCATTATAAGGTGCCTTTATACTGCAAGCAGTGTGATTTAGTCATTCTAGCACTGGACTGGAGTTATTATTAATTATAATTATTATTATTTTGGTTAAAAACAATCACATCCCCAACCAAAATAGTTATACCAGTTCAAATGTGTGTGTGTTCCAGGCCTAGCAGCTGTCAGAGCATGAAGCTCAGCTCTAAAGACTTTCCCAAGGCCAGGAGCCTCAGCGCTTCTTGATGCAGAGCAATATTTTTTATTTCAGGTCACTGAATAAAGCAAAGGAGGAACTTGAATCTGGGTTGCCTATATCTTAGGCCAGTGCCCTAGCCACCAACCTACAGAGTGAGAGAGTCGGGTTGGTTTTTCGTTTGTTTCTTTTGTTTTGTTTTGTTTGTTTGTTTTCGCTCATCAGAAGTGACCAGAGAGCTCCGAGACTGAAAAACCTGAATCAAAGCCAATTCATCTGTGCAAAATGCTTCAGCAAAACAAAAAATGTTGCAACCTATTCTAAATACAATAAACCTTTTAAATGGTGGTGAAGCAGCTGTACTTTGGGAAGTATTGGGCCTTCATAAGCCTAAATGGCTCTAATAACTAATGCTGCGGCAGTGGCACTAATTCAGGACTTTATTCAAAGGCCACCCAGAATTACAGGGTTATATACTCTTACTGACTCTTAAATTCCAGGGATCAAAATAGCTCTGCTTCAATAGTTTTCCCCAAGTAGGATAGTCAGAAAGATCAATGACACTATCGAAAAGGTAGAAACAAAAGGTTTATAATAAAGGCTGCTATGTTGATGCACTGTCTGAAATTTTGTAAATGACATTACTTTCGTAAAATTGTATTGTTTGCCATCTCAGTACTGACTTTAAATGATGAAGTCAAAAGATTTGTAATGTCAAAGCCAACAGGAAATCGTTTAGATGTCCAGAGCATATATTTGGGTACACTGTCATAATGGGATTTTGTGAAATAAAACATTGTTCATAATTCAAGAACACTGTAAAATTCCTAATTACTCTGGTATGTGTATTAATGACTGGCATTAATATTGACAAAGTAAGGACTAGACTACAAAATGCCATTACAAGGGGATACAAAACCCCTTAAAACACTTCTGTGAGAGCTATCCAATTATAGCTCACTGCAATTTTCAAGGCAATATCCTGGAATTGTTATTCATCTACATACTCATGCTATTTCTGTAAACTCTGTTCCTTGATGCATGCCTGGTGAGTAACTGCTACACATTGCAGGAGGTGAGCAAGAGAGGTTATGTCTACACTTGTAAAGTTAAGTCGACTCTGTTAACAGAGTGGCTACACTTTAAGTCAACTTAAGTCGATCTTGTTAAGTCGGCTTAAGAGTAGACATAGCCATCCACACTGGCTTTAAGTCAATTTAAGAAGTTGACTTAAGGCTTAAATCGACCTCCAGAGGTGGTGTTATTAAGTCGACTTAAGCTGTTCTTAAGTTGACTTAAGGAAGCGCTTAAGTCGATTTAATAAAAGCCCAGTGTGGACGCAGCTTTGTGTAAGTTGACTTAAGCATCCTTAAGTTGACCTAAGTTGCCAGTGTAGATGCACCCAGAGGGAGGTCATTGTGAAAATGGGCTGGAGTAATAGGAGAGGGAGCGAGGGGAATTATTGAATATGGGCCAGACAGAGGAGTCAGTTCCTGGCTGGGGAGGAGCATCCTGGCAGTTCCTTAATGCCTGGTACCCAGTGCTCTCTCTTCAAAGTTTGGTGCTCTCCTACCTCAAACTTGGTGCAGTGCCTTTTCCCATTCCCCATCCCACCACAGTGTCTGATGCTTTTCTACCTGTCCTTCCCCCAAGACTGCCTTGACCAGTAATGACTGGAAAGCAGAAGGAGGAAAGCTCAAGTTTCTGAGCCATGGCAGCCACTCAAGCCTTTCCTCTGGTTCTGCTCTCACCTCTGTTTTTCCCACCCAAACACACCCTCCATGCACTTGGAAATGGAACATGACATGGTCCTGCTTTGACAGAAATTATTAAGGGGAAGAAATATACATTACTCCCCTCCCCAATATTTACACTGTGGGCTCGGTAGCTCTGCACACCTAATCCTCAGTTCTGGGGTCCCTAAAACACATGGTTTCTTTTACATTGTTCTGGACACTGCAAGAAGACACATGGCAGCAGAAATGTCATTTAGCTAGCCTTCAGCTTTATTAAGCAACACATCTGGGAATGATCCACCAATAACTCATCAAGTGCAGTCATCCTTTCTTAGTAATCCATGCCATTTGGTAGAGGAGTTGCCATTAGCACCCCACTCCACCTACCCCCCTACCATTACTGGGACCTGACCATTCTCCCCTCATACAAAGGTCAAGGGGATGGGGAAGAGGGGAATGACCCCATGTTGTACCAGACTTTAGGAGTCTGTCTTTATTACCCAATTTCTTTAGGAGATGCCTTCTCCTAATCTACTTCCAATTCCAGTTTATCAGGGAACCGGAGCCCGTATTGAACTACACTGTACTCCTGCCAAGTTGTGACAAAATGATTTTTCAACCTAACCTATCCATTGGATCCCTGGGAGGCTAAGAGGAAGGTGACCAATCTTACAAAGCCCAGGCTAATTTGGCAGAGACAGAATAATTCCTTTGCAGCTCCCAAAGGGCAATTAATATGCTTCCCCAGCAAGGCCACAAAACCCAGCCCTACTCTAATCCTAATTGAGAGAGGTGGTTGCTTTTCTCCTAGCACAGAAGAGCACTCCCTCAAGCAGAAGGAAGGGCTTAAATATTCTCTTTTTTTTAATATGCTGGAGCCAGTAGGTTTATGTAGCACCTGTCTGTTGAGCCAATCAGCCACAGAATCTGTGTCTTGCACCCCACAAGGAGGCTGAGTGCCCACAAGCAGGGGAGAAGGAATGTGATCATTAAAGGTATACAGACCTTTGCTGATCCAGACAAAGCTGCCCAATCTCAGAAACTGCTAAAGGGCTTTGCACCAATGTAGAATCTTATTTCTTCTTCCATGTTTCAAGGGTACCTTCATAACACTCTGGGAAGGAATCTGTTTTGATTGACATGGCTCATATGACCAACTCGCTCTTTAATCCTTCTTATGTCTTATTAGCTTTTGCTCTTTAACTCAGAAGGGAAAAGGAATTCACATGAGGTCCCTCATGTTGATCAGTAACGTCACTGGTCTATCATGCACTGAAAAAGTTAATAAATTATGGCTAGACTTTTAATAAATAAACTTGTGATTTTTCTAGACTATTATTGAGGTTCAGCAATATTTTCTGCAAAATCCTCAAACACAAAATGTCAACTGCTACAATACAGGTAGTTCTTTCTGGTACCTGCTAATTTTTTTTTTAATTTTCTGAGAATGATGGATATTTTGTTTTATCTTAATATAAGAGACTTTTAGCTTTCTTGTAGTGGAGGAATGGTGCCGTTTTAGGCTCATCTAATTGTTCAGTGAGTTTCTGGCTGACTGTAGGAGTGCTTTGATCTCTTTATATATGTCAGCACAGAATTATTTACATAGTACATCTAAGCAGAAGACAGGAAAAGCAAATCAGGCAGGTCCTTCTTTCTAAATATGGAAACTCTTACTTCCTTTACATGAAAGGTGATGTAAAATTTGCAAGTGCAGTGAATGTCGGACTTATACTTTCCCTATTCACGTGCAGTAAGCATATTATTTATGTCAAAGTCAGCCTTCACCATTGTAGTTTTAAGATTAATTTTTTAGTGAAAAACTCATTTATCACTAATAATACATTCATTCTTTGGTGGCAATCAGACACAGAGGCTTTATGTTTTATTAACTTCATGATGAGTATAAGCAAAATCAGAGACCTAGAAAAACAAGCTAAGAATAACTGCAGAATCTGCACCATGTATACTCATGATTCCGTGGGAACGTAGGTCCCTTAAAATGAGATTAAGCATTAAGCATAGACCTGCTATCCTGAGGTCCTACTGACAGTTGGTTTAATTAATTTTTTGTGCATCTATTCCTTACACCAGTATAAGAGCATAAGAATGTCCGTGCTGGGTCAGAGCAATGGTCCAAACAGTCAGATACCGTCTTCCAATGACAGTCCAGCATCTGTCAGAAACATGGGGTTGCATTAATGATTGCCTTGACTAAAAGCCACTGATAGACCCATCTTCCATGATTTTATCCAATTCTTTTTTGAATCCAGTTATACGGTAGTTTTGACCGTCACAATATCCTCTTGCAATGATTTCCATAGGCTGTCTGTGGATTGTGTGAATATTTCCTTTTGCTTTTCTAAACCTTCTACTTATTAATTTCATGGGGTAACCCCTGTGAATGGTAAATAATAGTTCCTTATTCACTTTTTCTACACAATTCACAATTTTATAGAGCCCTATCAGATCCTCCCTTTGCTGTCTCTTTTCCTAGATTAACCATCCCAGTCTTTTTAATTTCTCCTCATATGAAAGCTGATCCATACCCTTTATGATTTTTGTTGCCCTTCTCTGTACTTTTTTCCATTTCTAATATATCCTTATTGAGACCAGGTGACCAAAACTGCATGCAATATTCAAGGAGTGGACATACCATTAATTTATATAGTGGCAGTATGATATTTGCTATCTTATCTGTCACTTTCCTAATGGTTTCTCATATTGTTAGCTTGTTTGACTGATGCTGAACATTGAGGAGATCATTACAGAGAACTATCCACAATGGCTCCACAATCTTTTTCTTGAGTCGTAACATCTAATTTAAACCTCTTCACTTTCTACGGATAGTTGGCAATATGTTTTTCAATGGGCATTACTTTGCATTTATCAACACTGAATTTCATTCACCATTTTGTTGCCCAGTCACTCTGTTTTATGAGACCCTTTTGTAACTCTTCACAGTTGCTTTGAACTTATCTTGAGTAATTTTGTATCATGTCCAAACTTTGCTGTCTCACTATTTACCCCCTTTTACAGATCATTTATTAATATTTTGAACATCACTGCACTTATAAGTATGTTGGTAAAGATCCCTTAGGATCACCACTATTTATCTCTTTACATTCTGAAAACTGACCACTTATTCCTATCCTGTGTTTCCTGTATTTTATACACATTGATACATGAGGGAACCTTCCCTCTCATTCCTTAGCTACTTAATTTGCTTAAGATTCTTTGGGTGAGGGAACTTGTCAAAGACTTTCTGAAAGTGCAAGTACACTATATTCACTGGATCATCGTTATTCACAAGTTTGTAACTTCCTCAAAGAATTCTAATAGATTTGTCCCTCTACAGAAGCTGTGTTGTCTCTTCCCCAGTCAGTACTATTCATCTATGGCTATGTCTACACTGGCAAGTTAATTCAAATTAAGGAAGCTTAATTTGAACGAACTTAAGCCTTGGCCACACAACGCTTTCATTAGTTAGAATTAAGGGCTTCCTTAATTCAAACGAATAAATTCGATTATACCTTTCGAACTAATGCTTAATTTGAACTAGTTAGTTTGAATTAAGTCAATGTGGCCATGTTAGTTCGGACTAACTAACCAGCACATTGAACTTAATGTAACTGACTAATTCAAACTAAGCAAGTGCCAAATTCCAGTGGGGCCATGCTAGTTCGAATTATGTTAATTTGAACTAACTAAAATTAGTTTGAATTAGTTAGTTCAAATTAACTAATTTGAACTAACTTTGGTACGTGTAGACATAGCCTATGAGTCTGAAAATGCTGTTCTTTACTATGGTTTCAACCAATTTGTTGGATACTGAAGTTAAATTTATTGTCCTGTAATTACAAGGATTGCCTCTGGAGCCTTTTTTTTTTTTTTTAAAGGCATTGCACCAGTCATCTGCTACAGAAGCCAATTTTAAAGATAGGTTACATAATTGTCTGCATCTTTCTTCACAGAGCAGGATGTGAGTGAGACTCCCAAAGAATTCATTTTGTTTCTCCACAATGGCCTTATCTTCTTTGAGCACTCTTTTTGCACCTTGATCGAGGGAGTATCTTGGTCGTTCAGTAGGCTTTCTGCTACTGATTGTTTTTTTAATTGCTGTTACTTTTTTTTCACAGTTGCTCTTCAAATTCTTTTTTTGGGCTGCCTAATTATACTTTTATACCCGACTTACTATTTTATGATCCTTTCTATTGTCCTCAGTAGGATTTGACTTCTAATTTTTAAAGGATGCTTTTTTGCTTCTAACCCCCTCTTTCATTCTGCTATTTAGCCAACGTGGCATTTGGCTGGTCCTCTTACTATTTTTTTTTTAAATCTGTGACATACATTTAGGTTGAGCCTCTATAATTATGTGACTTTTTTGTTTGTTTGTTTTTGTTTTACGTTTCCATGCATATTGTAGGCATTTCACTCTTGTAGCTGTTCCTTTTAATTTCCATTTTAATTAGCTTGGTATTTTTTTGTAGTTTCTCTTTCTGTGGTTAAATGTGACTGTGGTGGGCATCTTTGGTATTTCTTCCTCTTCCCCCCAGGAAGTTAAATTTAATTATATTATTGTTGCTCTACTGAGCAGTTCAGCTGTGTTCAATTCACCTATTAGACTGTATCTTGTTCTATATTTTAAAGTAAATTGAGAATTGCCTCACCTCTCGTGGGTTCCAAGAAGCAGTCACTAATGGTATCTAGAAATTTCATCTCTACATCCCCTGATGAGGTGACTTGTACTCAGTCAATAAGGGAAGAATTGAAATTCCCCATTATTATTGAGTTTTCTGTTTTTGTAGCCCCTCTAAACTCCCAGAGCATGTCTCATGACTATCACCATCCTGTTCAGATGCTTGATAGTATGTGCCTACTGCTGAACTCCTATTATTCAAACATGGAATTTCAATCCATAGAGATGCTATAGTAGAGTTTGATTCATTGAAGATTTTTACTGTATTTGACTCTACACATTCTTTCACATATAGTGCCATTCCCCACCAGCACTACCTACTTTGGTATTCCTATATATTTTGCACAGTGATATTATAGTCTTATTCAGTGCCATGATTCCAGCAAGTTTTTGTGATTCTATGTTAATATCCTCGTTTAGTTCCAGATACTTGCATCTAGCACTCCACAATGAGAGTGTCAGGTCTTGCAACATCAGGGAATGCTAGGTATGTGAGACTGTGCTTTGCGAGATCATGCTTTCCCATAATCTTTCTCCTTTTTTGGAAATTGTGTTTTAATTAGACTTATTATTAGAGGCGATTTTAGTGGAACCTTTAAAGAAAATTCAAATACAGTAGCCATAAATCAGTAGTAGCCAAATAACAGCACTTTAGAATGAGAAGCAGTGCACGGTATACATATTGCATACAGAACATTCAGAAAGCATTGCATTTTTTGTTTTGTTTTGTTTTGTTTTTAAGTGCATTTTTTTCCATCATCTCATTTATATTTCTTGGCAAAGTAATACACATAAGTAGTAAATTAATCAAATTAATCTTATTTCTTAAGTAAACAAATGGCTTTTGTGTTCTCCCCCTAATATTTGTGCTATCATTGCTGAGCCTGCATTTTTTTCCTTTCTGCTATTACATTCTGCCTGTTTCAAGGAATCACAGTTCATTTTCCTAGATGAAGAAATAAAACACCATTATTCTATACTATCTCCAGAACACACTTTCAAGGCAGCTGTCCAAATAGTAAATGCTTTAGGCAATAACTTATGAACCACCATCAGTCTGGCATTTGAAGTAATCACTTTTGTTGTTGTTGTTGTTATTTTAGCTTACAAATTGTACGCTTCATAGCTGTCATTCAGAAAAAAAAAATCCCGAATTCCATAAAAAAACTAATCATTCTGTCATTCCCTGTTCAGTGTCACAGTGTAGATGATGGTGACAGATGAAAAGTCTCATAAGGATTGATAACCTCTGTATAGAAAAACGATTGCAACTTATTTTGTATTGTCAGGTAACAGCACCAAATATAGAAAAGAAGAAATGAAAATTGGGGCATCATGAGAAAAGTCCATCACTTGACTTCCACTAGTGATCAGTAGACAGGAGTGTGGGGGAAATACAGGTATATTTCTATGCTTATATGTATATAATATATGCACAATAATAATTTTATATATGACATGCATATGCACAAAATGTATACACAATATGAATCTTAACTCTAACTTCATGCTTACTGTTCCCTGGTGTATGGACATATAAGAGACATATGCTGATGCTGTTAAGGCTGGAAATAAGGTTTTACACTGCAGTGTATATTGTATATATTTTATTGCTGTACACCTTGGAAGCCTATGGGACTCATTTAAAGATGGGAAGAGTCTGACAATAAAAGTGGTCAATATGAAAGTGGAGAATATGATGTGCTTAAAGCATGTTAAAGAACAATATTGTAACTTAAAGTGTCCTTGCTTTTAAGAATTTGTATAAGTGTTCTCCTTAAGCAATATCAACTGATTGTTAAAAATAGTTGGGCTTTGTGGGAATATAAAAACAGCCAATACCCACAAAGCTTGCCTATATGCAAACATTTATATTACTCTCTAAAACTTCTCTCTCTCCCCTCTTTTTGTGATGGTGTGTTTCCTTTAAAACATTAATATATATAATCTGGGTTTGGGTTCAAAGGTTAACTCCACAATTGTTAAGATTTATTGAGAAAGCCAGAAGGCACTGAAGCAGACACATATGTCACAGAGATTTATTGTATCAGCAGTTCGGGGCTGCTATTCTTAAGTTTGTTGTGTAATAGCAATGGTTTCTATTAATGTTAGCTGCAGTCTCTCAATAATAAGGTCATTTCTTACCTCTGTACCCAGAAGTGTTATGCAGGCCCTAGTCCACTTCATGGTCCAATTTAGCTAGCATTTCCAAAAAGGTGTTTTCTTCTGTACTGCTGCCTCCCCCCCACTGGTGTCAGACTAGGTCTGTATTTGGATGGGAGATTTTGAGATGAAATACAAAGACACCAAAGAAAGTGGAGTTGTTATTATGTAGGTGGACAATTAGTATATTGCCACCAGTATGTTGGTATCCAAATTGCCCCCACATGCCTAAGGGTAACACAATAATATTTATATGGAAAAGAAATAGTATACTTTCTGGCCAGCTCTAAGAACTTGCTTCCTTTCCTAAACTGTTGTGTAACATTCAAGGTTATTAAACAGCTACAGATTTTCATCTCAGAAATTACTACATTTCAGTAAAACCAACCTAAAGATGATTTTTGTTAATAGCTTGAAAGAGAAGAGGAGACAGAGATGCAATGAAGTCCTGTAGGGACTTTATAATTGTTAATCTCTTTTATGTGGAAGGTGTTCAGATATTATTGTAACAGACAGCAATATCAAACCAATAGAACTGAAATAGATTCCAAAATACTCGTGTGTTAGGAGGCCAGGCTTACCTGTGGTGTCACCAGAACTTAGGTCATTGGGCTCTCAATTTCCCATGCTCCCATCAGCAACTCCTCCAGTACTGGGAAGGCATGCCTTTTGATGGGTGCAGACTTGATTTTCCAGCCAGGTCACCAATGTAAGTTACCTCCTCCCCCTTTTTGGGGTAGTAGTATCCAATGAACTGTGGGGAGGGTCTGCATTCCTGAGACAGGAACAGACTCTCAGTATGTGGCTCGTCCTTGCCGTTTAGCTTTCAATACCTTTCTTTACTCATAAGACGCTGTAATTGATATTTATTTCCTTATATCACAAAGGTGTTTGGTAAGGGATCCCATGCCCTCTCACTCCACCAGACTCTGGTGCTATGAGAAGCTAACAATGTCAGGTACCAGGGCATGCCTCAAGAAGAGCTCCCTGGGTCACTTCCTTCTGTTTACCATCCTCCACAGCTTCAAACTCCAGCTTAAAATAGCAAAGGGGAAAATAAAGGCTGTACTCAGATGTATTCCCTTCCTCTCCACCGAAGGCTTCTGTGGCAGGTTTGGTCAGGAACTCTCGGGGTAGATCTGCCCTGTTCCTTACATCTGCCCCCATCTGAGTTGTCTGTCTCCCTTTTAAGCTCATTCCTTCAGTGGAGTGCTTGAGAAGTAATGAACAGAAGGTAATTATCAAATGATCCATTCTGTTGCCCTGTCCCAGCTTCTTGCAAACTGCAAGCCCTTTGCCCCTGGCTAATAGCCATGGATGAACCTATCCTCCATGAACTTTTCTAGTTCTGTTTTGAATCCTATTATAGTCTTGACCTTCACAACATTCTCTGGCAAAGAGTTCCACAGGTTGACTGTGTTGTGTGAAGAAATACTTACTTTTGTTTGTTTTAAACCTGCTATCTATTAATTTCGTTTGATGATCCCCTAGTTCTTGTATTATGAGAAAGAGTAAAAAACATTTCCTTCTTTATTTCTACACATCAGTCATGATTTTATAGACTGCTATCATGCCTCGAATTAGTCGTCTCTTTTCTGATGACTAAGCTGAAAAATTACAGTCTTATTAGTCTCTCCTCAGATGGAACCTTTTCCATGACCCTATATATTTTTTCTGCCCTTTTCTCTGCCTTTTTCAATTCTGATATATCTTTTTTGAAATGGGGTGACCAGATCTGCATGCAGTGTCGAAGATGTGAGCATACCATGTAATTATAAAGTGCAATACAATATTTTCTGTCGTATTATTTATCCCTTTCTTAATGATTCCCAGCATTCATTTAGGGTTTTGGTTTTTTTTGTCTGCTGCTACACATTGAACAGATATTTTCAGAGAACTATCCAAAATTGCTTCCAAGATCTCTTTTTTTGAACAGTAACAGATAATTTATATCCCATCGTTTTATATGCATAGTTGGGATTGTATTTCCAATTGTACATTACTTTGCATTTATCAATATTGCATTGCATCTGCCATTTTGTTGCTAAATCTAACTATTTGTAAACTAATTCATAATATTTTGCAGGAATGTATTGATTTAATTTTCCCAGAAAATTGCAGAAATGTTTGTTCTGATAGTCAAAATATTTTGCTTTGATAAGGTCAAAACATTTTGTTATTGCTTTGACTTTTAAATTATTTTATAGCCTTGTCTTTATCAAAATGAAACATTTTAATAAGATCAAAAGTGACATTTTGGGGGATATTTCATTTTGTAAATTCCAAGATTTTGACTGTCAGAATATGGGACGAAACCAAATTCAGAAATCTCAGAATTTTCTAAAAGACAGAAATTCCATTTTTTTCTCTGTAGACAGAGCAGAACACTAGAATTAGGACCTGATTTTTAATACAATTTTCCATAAACTTAGATCAAAGACTCGAGGCCATGGTTTGGCTTTTGTTTTCAAATCCAGGATCTCACTCCCCATTTAGTTCACTAATAGTACATTTTGTGAAAATGTTGGCATATTGTCCTGTGCATCCCAGATGACTTCATGTGCCTCTACAGCTCCTCAGGGTATATCCTCAGATACTAGAAATTGGCATCATTCCAGTGAGTCAATGTACTTATCCCAATTTAAAATAGCTAATGATCTGGCCCTTTCCTCCCCAGCCTATATTTCCTAATATTTTCACTGACACCAATTTTATACTGTCCCTGATGGGCAGAGTTAAGCATATTTTGCCACTATCCCAAAAGTCCCATCCCTTTTACTTCCTCATATTTTGGGAACTAGCAAGCTGCTTCTGTTCAAATATTCAGACAACAGCACTCCTTTCACCATTTACATGTACATGGGTACAATGGAGCAAAGGGAGACAAGGACCCTGGCAGGGCATAGGGGGAGGGTGGGCAGGGCTCTGCCCTGCCCTGTGGGGGGGCATGCCTGGCTCCCTCTGTGCTTCCCCCCCCAGCAGGGAGGGCAGTGGTGGAGTCCTGGAGTAGCCCTAAGTCAACTTAGGGCTATTCCAGGTCTACACTGGCCTAAGTCAACTTTAAAAAGTTGACTTCAGGCTTAAGTCGAATTAAAATGAGATTTTATAAAGTCGACTTAATTTTCATTAAGTCGACTTTATTTTCCTTAAGTCAACTTAAGCAACTTGCTTAAGTCGACTTAAGGAAACTGTAGTGTAGAAGCAGGGTAAATTTACATGTGTAGACTCACCCCTGGGGGTTATGTGGCCCGCCCAATTATGCCAGGTATACAGGACAATATTAATTAATAGTCCTATTAAGTCTGAGCACAAAGATTTTGGGGACACTCTTTTTGGATGCAGCAACAGCAATGGAAAACAGGCACGAATAGCCTGAAGAATTTACCAAGTGGAATAAATGTAGCACTCCAGCAGTATAGGCCAATCTAACACTAAAATTGTACCTACATGACAGCTGAGAAGAGAGGATGGAAGGCAGGATAGGGGAATGATCTGCAGAAGTCACCATTGGAAAAGTAAGGGTTGCAAACTTATCATCATGTTGCAAATTTTGATCTAAGTGTTGAGGTTAAAGAGTGACAATATATGCTTGGGGGCTGGCCAACATTGTGGATCCTGTGCATGCTGTTTGGACTCTACCAGTAACTTTTCCTTATTTACTCTTTCCCAAGGATAATTAGAGTGCATATTCATCCTATGCTCCATCAACTATTAGCATTTATGACCTTCCATCAATGGTTCTCTCTTCCTTCTCCTTTAAATCATTGTAAGTTCTAGGTAAATATATATGGAGGAACACTCACGCTCTAGGGGGTTTGTGTGCTATAGATGGCGGTTGTTATTGACCTTTTAAGAGTTAACAGGATGCTTTTAACGCAGGTGGTCCCCATTGTTTTCTTCTTTTTCATTTGGTCTTTGTTTACCACAGTGCTGTCACCAGTCCTTTCCCTCTTCTCTTCATGCACCTCTGAGCATGTCATGTTGTTCTACTTCCTCAGTGGTACTTGTCATTTGTGTAATATAAACAAAAGGCTGGTTTGCCTTCCAGGATGTTGTAGATCCTATTGTACTTTTCAACATTGCTTGATTTAGCTTTGAGGGAAATGCTGCTCGCCTTTCTTTTCCTGCTGCCATACTATTGAAAACTAAAGTTCCCGGAGCTTACCACCTGCTGTCACACTATAATGCCAAGAAAGAAAACTATTCCTTTCACTTTATTCAGTATTACAATATGATGGGCGCAGAGATCAACATTCATGAAATGTGTGAGGAATTTTATACTAAAACTTTGTAGGTGACCCTTCTTCTGCAGATTTTATCAGACTATTTCTAAAGCAAGTATAGTACACACCTAACTTTGCACAATTTTTCTTTCCATTATATTCAGCAGAAAATTCTGTCTGATTAGATAAAATTTTCTTCTTCCTTTACATTATTAAACAGAAATGCTGCTCACTGAATGTGTTTTTCATCTCAAACATGTGCCCTTTGCTTTCAAGGCATAAGTGCAGCAATTTAATTCTACGAACAATATACATTTCAAATTTCATGACATGAATCATAAGTTTGGAGCAAGAAAATAGGTGGAATGGGTCTTATGGTTACACATACCCAAACCTACAGAAAAGAGACCGAAAATGAAGACTGCTCTTCTTATATATGCAGTATTTGTCATTTTCCATGAGTCACAACTGCAGTTAGTGTATAGTGCATTTCAATTCCTATTTTTAGTCATTGTAAAAGTGTATACAAAGTCATACCATAGACTTCTGCCAATTACTTGAGTTTCTAAGTGAGAAATAGAGAGGAATGGCTCCCTTCTGAAATAATACCTGAATATAAAAAATAAAAAAACCCCAATTGTAATGGATAGCAGGAGGCAATCTTCTCATGCTCCCCCAAATCAACCTCGCCATGTAACCTTTACTTGTTCAGTGAACATAAGTAAATTAGCATTAACATGTAGCAGTCTTTGGAGAAGATGTACATTGTCATTAGACACACACAGCTGTCCTGTGCCAGTTGACTTGAGCTAAGAGGCTCTGGCTAAGGGGCTGTTTAATTACAATGTAGGTGTTCATGTTCAGGCTGCAACCTGAGCTCTGAGACCCTTCTTCCCCCCCAGAGGGTCCTAAATCCCAGGTTCTAGCCTGAGTTTGAACATCTATGGCTGCGTCTACACTGGTAAATTAAGTCGACTTAAGCTTGGCTTAAGTCGACTTAATGTGCTCTGCATCTACACTACACTTTGCTTAAGTCGACTTAAGCAGCTTGCTTAAGTCGACTTAATGAAAATTAAGTCGACTTAGTTAAGTCAACTTAAAAGTGCAAGTGTAGACATAGCCTATGTTACAATTAAACAGACCCTAAGTGTGACTCCCACAAGTCAAAATCATTTGGCTGAAGCCAGCCACAGGTTTTTAATTGGAGTGTAAACATATCCCCAAGAGTTATGACCATGTCCACATTGATTGAATTTTTTACCTGATTCTGCTCTCCTTTACATCAGTAGAGTCATAACTCCATTAAAATGAATGAAGTTAAAACTTGTGTAAGAGATATCAGTGTAAGAGAAAGCAAAATCAAGCCAGCTGAGACTGTGCTATTCTACCCTAAGATCAAGCTTTGCCCAGTGCAATTTTTAACAGACTGTAATTTGCAGACCTATATTTGTTTGTCTTAAACTCACCGTATGGTGAACAGCATATTTGCAAGTGTATTCCCATATTAAGCCATCTTTCTAACTGAATAGCTGACATGATGTTGAAATATGTTGTATCATTAATGTAAATTTTAAAATTAGAACACCATAAAGGAATGCTCTAAAAAGACATTTTCTCTTTATACTTCTAACTATGCCCACCACTTTCAAATTCTGCTTGCAAAAATGAGGTACATAAACAAGGTAATTGTATTGTAATACGACATATTTACAAAGCTGAGATGTTAAAAATGTCTTCTCTCATTTCTTTCCTGGGTTAGTGATGAAAATATATCTATTTGTTTGCAGAAGCTGGTGCTGCATGTTAAAAACCTGGCTGTTTTAATTGGTATTTAGGCATTTCTTGAAAAGTGGGCTTTTGACACAGTGGTCCATTATAGCTTCTTCAGAATATTTAATGTCTCTCTTATAAATCCTGCTTAATTTCTGGTTCATTGGCCTGATACATAGCACCATTAGAGTCCATTGTATGTATCCTGAAGTCACAAAACCACATTAAGGACCCATATCTGATCTTCGATGTATAATCGTATAAGTCATGTGTCCTGATGAATTAGCTTCTGTGTGCACACATGCATGCACAATAATTGAGTTTTTAAGCTATGGTTTCTTTTTCTTTCTGTGATCAGAACTGAGCCCTAAGACTGTGTAATAAAGAACCCTTATGGATTTCTTCTTCTTTTTTTTTAACTGAAAAAGTTTCTGCACTATGCAGTAATTTATCATTCAAGCATTAAGAACGCAGATGAGGCAGGTAAATTTTTAGTACTCTGGAAATTGTCTGGTTTGAAATCACTCAAGACTAAAGCAATTTGTTTAACAAAAGTCCAAGTAAAGGATGGGCCATCACAGTTCAAACAGCTAATGTGCCTGAACGCCCAAGTTGTGGAACTATCTCTGGTGTGAGAAGAGACTTCAGGGCTTGTAGGTATAAAGACTTTGGCCTCTCTGTGTGAGGCAGCCTTCAAGGGGACCAGTTAATGACAGATCTGGTAGTTTCTGAGATAAAATTTAAGAACGGAATGTAGATGTATAGGTATGTGTGGCACATACAGGCCATATAGCCATGGCCTGGGCTGGACATGAGGGGTTTGCAGGAGTGGTCCCCTTTTCAGCGTGGACACTTCCTACCATATTTTGACTGATATGCCAGGCTTTCTGACCCAGCTCCTCAAAGCAATTTAGACCCTCTCTGCCTCTTTAGGTGCCTAAATCCACCACATGTTCAGAACTGATGCCCAGCTGCTATCTGACCATGCAGGTGATTACATCACCAAGGTGCTTAGGTTTCCATCAATCAGCATTCACAAACCCTGACACCACCACATAGCTAATGAACAGCTCAGACTCCCAGGTCAAGTCCTGGAGGGCCCAAGCAGAATTCTCAAACCAGTCTCAGTCATTTTTTGTAATGCCGGGGGTGGGGGGGCTGTTCATTAGTGAGGCTTCCCTATTCAATGGGAACATTCTTCTTTGCCCCATTACACAACTAAGACCTGACACCTCTCAGAGCCTGCAGCAAGATTGCTGGATACAGGAAACTTGTGTGTGGGTGAGGGGTGCCAATGCAGTATCTGTATCTGCATCTGATGAAATGGGTTGGAGCCCACGAAAGCTTATTCCCGAAGAAATTTGTTAGTCTTTAAGGTGCCACAGGACTCTCGTTTTTGTTGTACACAGACTAACACGGCTACCCCTCTGAATACAGTATCTGTACCAAAGATAGCCAGGGGCACAGTGAAATATAAGGTGAGTAAGGGGGGAGGGGTTGCCTATTAGAGTTAGAGTACCTAAACAGCTAACCTTGTTTAGATGCTTCAATTCAGGAGAAGGTACAAGGATCTTGAATGAGAGCAGGTGCCTATTTCTAATCCATCAGCCATTTTAGGAGCCCTGGCTCCTTGCTTTTCTCCTTGCCTCTTTTCTCAGCATTTCTGTCCTGGGGAGTTTTCTGGTTTTTGAAGATACCTTTCTTGAGTCCCTAACTCTCCCAATACATTATACGGGGGGATTGGGCACCTAGCCTGGGGATGAGGATTTCACTAGGCAGCAGCTGACTATGTGTTAGGCATTGCAGTGCCGCAATGGGGCAAAGTCTAAGCATCTTTGAGGCCTGAGCCTTTGCCTTTTCTCCCACACACTGGGTGTGCTAAAACAGCCTGATTTTCAGAGACACTAAGCACCTGTGGATTCTAGTGAACTCATCTGAATCTGAAAGGGTGCTACACCTCTGAAAAACACTAATTCACATATAAGCAAAGGTCTTGTAAACACATGGGTAATTTATGCACCTGACTTAGTCATTTGTGCACCTGAATTAGCCATTTAAGACTCTATTAATTTATGGGATGTATGTAAATAATAATATTTAATGTAGTTCTCAATGTATACCTGATAACACCAGGCTATGCAGTGTTATTAGGTGAGAAAGCAGTGATCTACGTTATCGATTAAATCACTTGGAACCTGACCCAAAGACTATCAAAATTAATGGGAAGGCTTTTATGGCCCCTTAAGCTGAATTTTAGGGGAAAAAAGATATGCTGATGATGGAGGTTTATAGCGTAGTATGTGCTTTTTACATACTGTGTAAACTTAATTCTTCAAATTGTCTCATGAGCAATTGGAACACATTATGCTGTAATCATTGAGCAACATTCAGTTATTAAATTGCTACCACCTTTCAGTTACATGTGATTGGAGGATACATTCAGCTTCTCAGTTTTAACCTATATAAAACTCAAATGGAAAAAAATAATCTGAATGATGTTTTTAAATATAAAATATTTCACACATTTTAAGATTATATGTGTCAAGTTCATCCTGCAGCTTCTTTTTAAGGCCATGTTAAATAATAAAATGTATGGTGAAAGTGCTGACACAGGTTTAACTACAGTTTCATGAGTGGTGAGATATAAAATAAAGAGCAGAATGAGATAGCTCTAGAGATGGTTGTTAAAAAGCAATAGGTTTGCTGTATAAAAGGAATAGATGATGATTCCTATTGAGAGAGATGCAAGTATGTGTGTGGAAATGAAGCAGTTACATGAGTACTCAAAGACACAATGTCTACAGACCTAGGGGGTTTATGTTTCTCATTGCAGTCCAACTTCCCACAATGTCCTCCTAAAAATGTAAAGTGAAAAGTCCAATAGAAAAAGTCATTTTTTAAACACACATTCCATTCTATTCCCATGCTCCAACATTGTAGAGATTTTTTCTTCAACCCTGTCATGACATTGCTCTCTTTTTATTTAAATTATTTTTAGGAGTAGAATTTGTATAGTGGTTAAAATGGGAAAACAGAAACAAATAAGGTGAAAACAAAATAATTGTTAACATAACAAGCATAGCCATTGCAAAGAACAAACAAACCTGTTTCTTCTTTCTCAAGTTAGTTCACTATTAATGCTGGTATATCTATGAGAAAGCTGTGTTCCTCTTTTATGGACTCCACGCTGCACTACAAAAATTCCAGTAATTTCATTATGGGCTCTGATTGCCAAGGGGAGCAGGATCTGGATCTCTATATTATATTAATGTACGTTACCCTATGTTTCAACTGACACAGTGCTAGTATGAGCCAACAGAGATATTCCTTCCTGACTATTGTGGCTCACAATTAGCAAGGTACATAAACATATGCATAACTTAAAAGTTCATAGTTTGAACCAATGGCATCAACAGGGCTATTCACATTCTTAAAGTTAGGCATGTGCCTAAGTAGCCTGTTGAAGTGAAATCAATACACCAGTAGTGTATGTTAGACGCTGCAGGATAGCTTCACAAAGGGTCTTACTTTTAGGTGCACTGATCCCTAGTGGGATTCATGACCCTGAGTGAGGTGCTCAGGTTCCCTATACGATGTATAGGGACAATTAGGCACCTAAGAATAGGAGTCACAAAAGTCAGCATGGTGAGTGGAGAGCTGGCTAGGATAGCCAAGAGGAAATGTCAAGGCAAGGGGATGACCTAAGTCCTGCTCTCAAAGGGCTGGAAGGAGGTGCCTAGCTTCACTCAGGATTTGGAGCCATGAACACACTCCTGGAATCAGGCACCTAAGCCATTTTTTTGCAAGAATGATGCTGCTGTCCAACCCCTCTATCACTTTTAGCCCCATGGATAGAACATTTACCTAACATGTGGGTGTCGCTGGTTCAATTCCCCCTTCTCACTGATGTGGAGGAGCAATCTGCATTTAAGCTTTCCACGTTGCAGGAGTAGGCCTTAATTACTGAGCTAAAAGTTATAAATGGGCTTCCTTCTTGCCCCCTCCTTTCCAAAGGCAAAATAGGCAGAGGCATACCCAATTTGTGAATCCTGCTGGGGCTTAAGCATCAAGCTGCTGGCTGTTGGGATTTAAGATGGGTGGTGCGCATGTTCAGACACTGAAATTTAGGCTCTTTGTGAACTTTAACAATGGAGATTTAGTTGCATAAGGGATTTTGTTGCCTCCAGGGCTAGGCAGCAGCTGAGCAGAGGGTTTGTAAATGTCAGTGGCACCTAAGTATAATACTCAGGTTCCTGACATGACAATGAGGACCCTTGGTTCCTATGTGAATTTCATCTTTCTTGTACTTTAGTGTTTATTCTCCTAGATCAGTATAATTTTCAACTAACCGTTAGAACAATTTACAAGGGTTGCTGTAGATTTTTCTTCAGTGGAAATTTTGTACTAATTTTTAATTGGATGGTTTTCTAAAAGCTATGGTCTATTTCAAACAAAAAATATTTTGGGCAAGTTCTGTTATACAGGAAATCAGGCTAGATGATCACGGGGTCCTCTGAATGGGGAGATATTAATGGACCAGTGAAAGGGCCAGGGACCATTACTGGTAGAGTAATATTGATTATTACAGTTGTTGCTAACAGCAGCCAAAAGTCTGCAACAGACTTAGAATAACTAAGCCAAGAGGGATGGCAGCCTCTTGCTCAGCCTTTATCCAATGATTCTCTCCACCCTTCCATGAAGTCTCTGTTGAAAGGACTGGGGTTTGTGTGTCAGTGTTTTAGAAGACAAACAAGAAGCTTATCTGTATTTACCCTTTGGGATGTGGCTTTCAGGGCTTCAAGGCATGCAACTTCTGAAATAACACATCTTGCCTTGCCTTTGAAATTGCTTCCCTAACAAGATTTTTTATTAATGTGTTATTTGTCTATGAACCAGGAAATATGAGGAGGTGGAATTTAGGCTACTTGAATCTCATGCATCTTAGGTGTTCTACCAGCAGACAGAAAATTGGCCATTGGAAAGCTGCAGGTGTACCACTGGAGAGCCCCACGAAGGCTGGTTATTAAGGGTTGGGGTGTTTTACGAATCTGATGTGGACATGTGTAAGTGCTTGAGACTAAATAAAGTATAGTTTTAAGAAAGTGGACTCTTGTATTGTGCTGTTTGTGCCAGTCATCTATCAGATGGCCATATCTCCATTAATTTATTTATGGACTTCACCTTCCACAGAGTAAAATTACAAAGAACTTTGGGTTAAAAGAATTTTGGGTAACGCTTTCTGACCTTAGAGTCTATAAGTATATCATTTAAACTGTGGGTCAAATTCTGGTCTGAGTTATATTGTCTAACCCCACTGAAAACAATGGGATTTACAAAAGCATAATAACACCCTTGTGTTTCTAAACTAAATGACATGTAGACCAAAGGAAAATATTTTGCATTGTCTCCCATCTGATTTAATGCTCTCCTCCAACCAAAAACATTGGTCAACTCCCTTCAGAAAAATATTTTCTTTGGACAGCCATAAGACTGGCTTTTTTCACAGATCCAATAATAACACATATGGGCCTGATCCTGAAAGTCCCTGCTCACAGATATAATTCCACTGTTCATGTGGGTAATGGTTTCTAGGATCATTCATTAGCTTAGTGCAACCTCTTAGCAATCTTCTTCACAACAGATTAATGAACTGTTTCTTATTTTAGCTAAAAATTTAGTACCTTCAATGCACAAAACAGCTTCAGGATTAGCCCCATTGCTGATTAAAGGCTTGACCCAGCAAACACTCACGCTGACTTCTTGAGCAAGCCAGAAGACAACAATTCCATTTCATGACACCTTTCAAGGTTTGTTTTCATTCTGCATTGGAATGAACTCAAAACCTTCTGAAAGTTTACACAAGCTGCAACTGTGTTGAAATGTCTGTTTTCAGATAGAAAAGGTCAGATTTCTCCTTTTTCTCTCTCACATCCCCCTGAACTTGAGAAACTGTTCCATTAAAACCTTAGTCAAAACTAATATAATTTGGTTTTGACAAAGGCATTCTTTGCAAATAAGCATTTCATCAAAACATTTCCAAGAAACTCTACTGCAGTTTAAACATTTCCCATTGACAACGATGACACTACTCATGTGCATACGGTTAAGTTGATGTATGTTTGCAGGATAGGGGCTATAATGTGTGCATAATGGCCCTCAAGCATAGTCAATAGAAAAAGTAATTAATCCCTGTTTATTTCTTTCACTTATTATTTTGTAGCTTGATGAGTGGTCAGTCACAAACATTTCAATTGCATGATACATCGCCAGTAACTCAAGTGTCCAAATATTTGGATAGATTCTTCCTATCTGGTCTTTGTTAGAAGTGCTTTGGAACATGTAGGAACATGTAGGAAATTGAGTTTCAAATACATTAACCTTCCCTTATTTGATAATGTAATCCTGGGTCCACTGCAACCTCCTTGGTGAAGACATGTTACAAAGAGAGCTTCTATCAGAAAGAAGAACAATGAGCCATCTGGGCTAAGTCAGCAGAAAATACATTTAATAACAAACTGATTGTGAAGACCCATTGACTTGATGAATTGTATATATCGTATAGAATAGAATAGAAAAAGTCTTATAGCGCATCATAGACATTGGTGACAGAGCTGAAAGCCCCTAGTAGTCTGCTTTTAACTTGTCTAGAGTGCCATATTAACAAGATAGATCTCTACACTGGTTCCAATCTCTTTCTCTCTCTCTCACTCTTTCTTTCTCTGTCTTTGGCACAACCTTTTCTATTAGGATGGCACCATTAACTACTGAATAACTTAATTCTGAAAATTAGAAGCCATCAGAATTGTACCTGAATAGCCATTGCCTTTGCTTTTGAAAGTTTTGGTAAGTTAATTCATGTATCCACTTGATTACAGCTTTCCAAATAGTCCGCTGATTTCTTTCTATATTATTTCAAAGATACCCATCTATAAAATGTGCTTGTCAACAATGGAACACCACCAAAGTTGGTGGGGGAGTACCAACCACATAATAGTATTGTACAGGATAATAAGCTTAGCCTTTTATTTCAGTTTGCTGGTTCTGATTACTATTAGAAATTTGAGTTTTTAGTTTTACCATCTTTGCTATAATAGTCTGAGAATGATCATAAACTTTTCAAAAGAAAAAAAAAGATGCAGAATCATAAGTGGTGAGCACATCAGGAATCCTTCATTCACAAAATCTTATAAAATGTATTTACTTTGGGAAAATCTTCCACCAGCAATTTTAAAATAGTCACACGTTTTTAAACAAATAAATTCACCCACCTTGAAGAGTACACACACACACGCACACACACACATACAGACACCCCCATCAACATGCTTATACTTTACACTGCATTCCTCTGACATCATGATAATTTTTATTTATACTCCCCCTCCCACCCTTTACTGCACATTCTAAACAAACAATAGACAATACTGTCAGGATTTAAAATATTTGTTTTTTTCTTCCTTAAAACTGCAACGAAACAAGTCTCAACATTTGCAAAACATTCCTTTATTATTAGAAATAAATTATTTTGTATAAAAATTTGCATGCTTCAACCATTGCATTTACTTTAGCACAACCCAGGGCTTTGATTCAGTCAGTCATCACAAGAAACAAACTCATCTTCTTATACAAGTTAAACAGTGTGGGACAGGAATGGAAATTCTCACAATCACAAAAAAGTACTTACAAGTATAACATCAGACATGGTTTGTTTCAACAGCATTTTTTTTCACAAGCTAACATTTGTTTTCCTTTTGTAATTTACTTCCTTTTGTGAGTAAACAGTTCAGAAGTTTGACATTCAGTCTATATTTTTATAAATCTGAGCTTTTCCCTTCTTCGCCCTTCCTGCTTTTGGCTTGTGATCAATCTTTGTCCATTAAGAGACTGGCAGTTGATTCGACTGCAGTCTACAGCTCTTTCCAAGACCCAAGTTTTTATAGTAGTAAATTCATTGTTTGTTTGTTTGTTTGTTTTTTAATATTCCTATACTTCAGTTCTTCAGATGTGTTTCATTTCCCTGCTCAGTTTGCATGATTGCTGTAGCTGACATAAGTTGTCTTCGTAGAGGAAGCTGTTAAGCAAAAATAAGAAAACAAAACAAGCAAAGTTCATTTCAGGTTTTGAAATCAATGTTGTGTAGCAAAGAAATCCATTTAGCACCTGGTCAGCATTCAGCTGTAGAATCAACTTAGCCAAGGTACCAATTCAAGAAACCATGTAACCATATTCTTAACTTTAAGCATACACTTCAATTCTTTTCTAAATAGCTTTCCAGAAACAGGGCCCATATACTATGATTTTGATGACATTTTATTTCTGTGTGGTTTGGTAGTGGGAAAAAGATATACACCTCTTTATCCTAAAAGCTATTCTACATTTCTTTAACTGGTAGAGGACTGCTTGCTGGCTGGCTGTGTTTTATAAAAATATAATATCTATACCAGGGTTTCAATGTTTTATTTGGCCAATTTAAAAATCAAAATAGCAAAATGCTATAAATGTCTTTCAAACCTGGGGCTTGAGTCATCCTCTAATTTCTGTTGAATGAGGCCAGCTAGGCTTCCACTGATGGACTGGAAATCTGATGAGAGTTATGGGAGTAAAAGACATACAGAACTGCTGTTACATAAGGGGAAGAAGACCTAACATGGCTGATGCAACCCCGAAAGTGGGCAGTGCTGGATCACAAAGGCATGTGAATAGTATACTCTGGAGATTCTCTGTCACAGAACACCTATTCTCCAGGAAGTGTCCACAGGTGAGCTTACTAGAAAGTCCAGACTTACTTTAAAGGGGGGTACCCTGATGTGGCTCTCGCCAGGCAGGTTAGCAGCATCAACATCACCATTCTTTTTTAGCCCAGGTCTACTGCTCACAAAATTTGGCAGCCATTGAAGGAAGTTATGCAAGCTACACAGAGTAGCTTGTGTAACTCCCGTTAACTTTGTAAATTCCCTGTAGTGTGCTATCTTCACTGCTCTGTGCCAATGGGAAATGAGTTTCCATCAATGCAGTGCTATGCCACTTGAGGGGATGGTTTTATTATGTCAGTTTCCATATCGATTGAGCATGTCTTTACTGACCGCTTGGTTGATCCAGAAAAATCTCTCTGATGGCAGCGAATTTACCATTGTCAGTGTAGACATACCCTTAGAAGTGAATTTTCCCGTAGGGCAGAGTTTCTCCTGATTGTTCAGAAAGGTGCAATACATGAGGATGACTCAGTTCCATGACTATTGTTAAGATAAAATGGTGACTGTCACTGAACCTAGTCGACATTTGTACATAGCAATCACTATCTCTTATTGGTACTAGAGGTCTAGGACCCAGATAGAGTGGGCAATGGTGGCTACAGCATCATAGCCCTGATCTCCAGCTGCATGGACCCAGCAGAATTTAGAGCAGTAGAGTGCCAACTCCATCTGTTATAAGTGCCAACTCCATCTGTTATAAGTAGGAATCAGAACTCCATTCCACCACACCTCTTTCTATCTCTAGTCTGCCTCTGAACACCAGAGGCAGCTGGCAGCCCAAAATGAACTTAATGGTCCACAGAATCTGGCCCATTTACTTCTATACTCACGAAAAATTAAATCATGAGTATCTGCATTGATGTTACTACTTCATAAGACTGAAGTTCTGCTAAGACAGAGGCCAAAAGTAATCCCATTGTCTTCAGCTGGATGGTCCATATACTTAATGTTAAATAGACAGGATCAGACCTAAATCAATAACTCAAGGCTAAAGCAGTATCAACTGAGTTTTTTTGTTTTGTCTCGCTCTCTCATACTCAGTACAGTCCTTTGCTATGTAGTATTGGTTAGGAATCTACTGATGTTTTTACATAGCTGAAATAGGAAAATAATTCTTCACACTGTCTAAACTTGACCTGGGTGAACAGAAATACAGAAACATGGAAATATTATCTTCTCTGGCCCACCTTCAGCTCCACTACATTATGTACAGAACTGCATTATTTTAAGATCATTAGGAAGATAAATATGCTGTGTAAAGTTCATGTTTGTGTTTGGATATCTAGGGAATATGACTCTAATCCTGCAGTTACAGCTTTGGATGACACAAGGGACTTAGCCCACTGAAACGCAAATCTGATTTAACTTTTTCCATTAATGATATTGGAATGCATAATCATGAGAACATACATCAAAGAAACTGTCAAAGAGCGTATTATTTATCATTATACATACAGGTAGTTTCACTTTTGCAGATTGGGAAGTATGATCTCTGGGAAGGTTTGGCTCTGAGAAAAGGAATGCAAATTTCTAACACTCAGCTCAGTGAAAACTGGCAAGTATATTGTGTTGTTTTCAAAAATAAGAGACTTGTGGCAGTCTCATTTCAAGAGATGTCTATCTTGAGCAGTGGTGTTCAAGAGCTTCATAGGACTCTGCATAAGGGTCTAGTACGCCATACCTGACATGAAATAGCCCTTCTCCTGGAATACCCAGTCTCTTTAAGCAATTTTCACATGTGACATGAGACTCCCATGTGGGCTCTCTCACGCTCCCACAGCTGGATTGTTGAGGAAGATTGCTTTTACCCTGCCCTTCATTCTCCCAGCTGGGAATAAAACAGGATTACTGAAATGTGACCAATTTCTTTAGAACATAGAGGGAACTTGTTCGCAGTTTAAAAAAAAAAAAGTGTAAATAGAACACATGTATGAATATTAGGCCAGTTCCTTTTTTGTATGTGAGGAAAAGAAATAATGTTGAATTATCTGTCATTCTGAATACATTGCTTTGATGCGTCAAGTATTGGATGAGTCAAAAAGGAGAAAGTAAAAATTAATAAGCAACTGTATTCCTTACAGTATTACTTTAATAATAAAATCAGATTTATTCCAAAGTATTCCCCTGGAGGGTTTATATCAGGGGTCCTCAAACTTTTTAAACAGGGGGCCAGTTCACGGTCCCTCAGACTGTTGGGGGGGCCGTAATATAGTTTGAAAAAAACATGAACGCGTAGCTATCACATCTGCTGCTGGCCTGTGTTTCTGGGTATTGGGTGGCAGGCGGTAATGAATCCATACACTTTTTTTGGTGCTGTGGGGCTCTGGCCAGGCCCAGAGTGTGGGACTGACCGATTTTAGCCTGCTGGCCTGCTGTTGTGTAGGCAACTAGTAACCAATGTTCCCTCTAGGTTTGGCAGCTTGTGTGCAAAATTTTCAAGCCGTGTGCAAAACTTTTGCTGAATAAAATTTTTGTGCAAACTCACATGACAGAAATTATAGGCATGAATTGAAGTTAAAGTGATTGTAAATATAATTAATTAATGGTGTTTAATTAATTTAATTTGAATGAATTTTGAATTGAAATTTAATTTTTAGAAAGGTTTTAATTTAAAATTAATTTTTAAAAAGCTTTTTAAAAAAGAAGGAAGAGAAAGAAAAAAGAGAATGAAGGAGGAGAAAAAGAAAAAAGTAAGAGAAAGAAAGGAAGGAAGCAAAGAAAGAAAGAGCAGGAAGGAAGGAAGGAAGAGGAAGACAAAGAAGAGAAAAAGAAAAAAGAGAAAGGAAGAAAAGAGAGAAGGTAGGTAAAGAAAGGCGGAGAGAAGGAAAGAAGGAAGAGAAAGAAGGAGGCAGGAAGGAAGAGAAAGAAGGAAAGAAGAGAAAGAAAAAGGAAGGCAAAGAAGAGAAGGAAGGCAAAGAAGAGATAGGAGGAAAGAAAAAGGAAGGCAAAGAAGTGAAAGAAGGGAAGAGAAAGGAAGGCAAAGAAGAGAAAGGAGGAAAGAAAAAGGAAGGCAAAGAAGAGAAAGGAGGAAAGAAAAAGGAAGGCAAAGAAGAGAAAGAAGGGAAGAGAAAGGAAGACAAAGAGGAGAAAGGAGGAAAGAAAGAAGCCGAGAAAAGAAAGAAGAAAAAAAAAGAAAGAAAGAAGCCTAGGCCGCTGGCGGCGGGGACCCGAACGCGGCCCCGGGAAAGCAGAACAGACCCCGGCACCGGAGACCGATCCTGGCCCTGTGCCGGGAGGCTGAGGCTGTCAGTGGAGCAGAGCCGATCCCAGCCCCGGGTCGGGAAGTCGAGGCGGCCGACGGGTGGGAACTAACGGGAGCCAGCCCCGGCCGCGGCCACCCCGCTGCCCCGGCCGCATGAGGCAAGCAGGCAGGCGTGCGCACATGCCCCAGCCAGGGGTATTGCTGGATAGCAAAAAGATCCAGGGCTGTGGCCCCCAGCCCACCCCTGCCCCCAAACCCCCACTCCAGCCCTCCTAACTCCCCAGCTTCCCCCATCTTCACTCCACCCCCCTTCAGCCCCCAAACCCCCTCCACACCTCTCCAGGCCCCTCTGTCCCTAACCCCCACTCATCCCTCAACCTCCTCCATCCCTCCCCAGCCCCCCACCTAGTCCCCCTCCAGCCATCCATAATCCCCTCCACCCCTCCCCAGCCCCCACCAGTCTCCTTTTCCCCAAGTCCCCTCCACCCCTCTCCAGGCCTCTAACTCCATCCATCCCTCCCCAGCTCCCCACCCAGTCCCCCTCCAGCTGCCCATAGTTCTCTCCACTGCTACCCAGCCCCCACCCAGTCTTCTTCTCCCCATGCCCCCTCCACAGGCCTCTAACTCCATCCATCCCTCCCCAGCCCCCCACGAAGTCCCCACTCCAGCCGTGCATAGTTCCCTCCACCACTACCCAGCCCCCAGCCAGTCTCCTTGTCCCCTTCACCCCTCTCCAGGCCTCCCTCCAGCCCCTTCCCAGTCCCCTTACCTGGCCGGAGGCTCGGAGCTGCAGGGATGGCCGGCAGAGCTGCTTCTGGGCCAGGCCGCTCCCACCCTGAGCACGCTCTGTCTGAGCATGCTCAGGGTGGGAGATTTGAATCTCCCCAGCCTGGCCGCAGCAGGAGTCTGCGGCTTTGCTGGGGCCCCTGGGTGGAACGCAGCATTCCGCCTGGGTGCGCATGTGCCTGCTGGGGAAAATAGATTCGGGGCTCAGGATTTTCTACCCAGGGCTGGCGCCCTGCCAGTCCAACAACAACGACGCCTCTGGCCCCAGCCCTGATCCTGCCTGTTCCACCCTGGGGGAACTGGACGCAGCACTGCCCGTGGCCGCAGCAGGGATGGGGGCCGGGTAGATGACCGTGGCGGGCTGTATCCAGCCCGCGGGCTGTAGTTTGAGGACCCCTGGTTTATATGGTAGTTCTCACTTGAGACCACTAAGCTCACTGTCAGACTGGAAAAAACCAGACCACCAGCATATTCATAATTTTTCTTTTTACTTCATAAATATCTTGCACATCTATACAGTTTATGTTAATGATCCTGCAGCGCCTCTTTGGGACCTAAGGCTATGTCTACACTTGAAAATTTAAGTCAACTTAGTGAGTCTATACTTAAATTTTAAGTCGACTTTGGGGGGAACTTACAAAGTCGACCTAGAGGGTCCACACTGGATGCCTAGGTCGACTTCTAGGGGCTAGGGGGACCTAGGATAGGTCCATGGGAGCAGGGGGGCACCCCTTGCCCAGTGCCCTGCCCTCTGGGGGGGCATGCCAGACTCCCCCTGTGCCCCCCCTGGCAGCCCTAAATCGACTTAGGGCTATCCCACATCTACAATGTCTTAATTCGACTTTAAAAAGTCGAATTAAGCCTAAAGTCGAATTAATTCTAGGTTTAATAAAGTTGACAATTTTCATTAAGTTGACTTTATTTTCCTTAAGTCGACTTAAGCAAGTTGCTTAAGTCGACTTAAGATAACTGTAGTGTAGACGTAGGTTAAATTAAGTCAATTTAAGCAAGCTTAAGTCGACTTAATTTACAAGTGTAGACACAGCCTAAGAGCCTCAATAGCTGGTTTCTTGGTCTTAATGGCTATGTCTACACTGGCAAATTAGTTCGAATTAAGGAAGCTTAATTTGAACTAACTTAAGCCATGGCTACACTAGGCTTTCATTAGTTTGAATTAAGGGCTTCCTTAATTCGCACTGATAAATTTGAATATGCTATTCGAACTAAGGGTTAATTCAAATTAGTTAGTTCAAATTAACCAATGTGGCCATGTTAGTTCGAACTAATTGCTTAGTTTGAACTAACTGGCCCATTAAACTCTATGCAATTCTCTAATTCGAACTAAGCAAGTGCCATTTATGGCACTTGCTTAGTTCAAACTAAATTTTGCTAGTTCGAATTAATTCGAACTAACTAAAATTAGTTCGAATTAACTAATTCGAACTTACTTGAGTAAGTGTAGACATAGCCT
Organism: Pelusios castaneus; assembly: GCA_007922175.1. Lineage (NCBI taxonomy): Eukaryota > Metazoa > Chordata > Testudines > Pelomedusidae > Pelusios > Pelusios castaneus. Next base: position 472,240 of record ML686108.1, read on the forward strand.
AAGAATGTGAACATCTCAGAGTCGTAACATGAGCCATACTTTGCCAGCTTATCTGGCCAAAAAGGGTAAACAAACTAGGCACATCGTACTCCTGGATTTAGCAGCCTTTTCAAGGTCCATTAACTACTATGCTCTTGGAATGAGACAAAAGAAGTAAACCAAAATGAGAGGACAGACAGATGTACAGAAACTTCATCATGGACTGTCCTGTACATATTTACAGTAAGTTGCATAATTGTTTCTTCAGTAGATCCACCTGGACATTGTTTTTACTTTTGCTTTACTTCCTGTCCTAGACAGCTTTATAATTTGTTTAACACTGGGAAATGCATACCATACTAAATACAAGGTGGCACGTATTTCAATGATGGGTGAAATGGAGCTGGGAAGAAGGGATGAAGAGATCATGGGCATTAGGTGGGAGATTAAAGAACTTCTGAGTCCTGATCCCCACTTCCTGAGATCTACTGAAGTATTCTGGGAGGAGATCTCTGATGACTCTTAGAAGTGACATCAGCCCTTTCTTATGAACCACAGATGGATTTGATAGGACCTGCCCAAGCACAAAGCTTTAACCCACCATCAATGAACCATAAATGCCTATTATGACCAATCCCAAATCCATATGAGCCTGAACTTGTTGTCCTCTGCCAAGCCTGTTTTGAATGCATCCTTAGCAGAGGAATTATAGAATCATAGGGATGGAAGGGACCTCACGAGGTCATCTAGTCCAACCCCCTGCTGAAAAGCAGGACCACTCCCACTAAATCACCCCAGCCAGGGTTTTGTCTAACCGGGCCTTATAAACTAACTGGAGTTCATATGGGACTCAGAATCCAACTGAGTCTTTAGAAGCCTACCACAAACAGCTGGCAGAATTGAGTATTAAGTCTACACTTTGAGCTGGGTTTTGTAATTCCCATCTTGAGCTAGCTTTGGTGGTGCTAGCACATTTGTAATATAGTATAGCCATTGGGGCACAAATGGCAGGTAGGTACTAGGCTGAGATCTTAGGCCTGTACACAGGCCCACTAGCCCCTACCATTGCTTGTGCTGCAGTAGTTACTCTCTATTTTTAAAGAGCTCGCTCTATCAGCTTGTGCAAGGATGTCTCCTCAAGCTAGAACTTATACTCCCAGATCTTAGTGTAGACATATCCCAAGAAACTAGACACACAAGATGGCTAGCCTTTCCCATTACTCCATTGTGAAGTGCAGGCATACCTTCCATTCAACAGTGGTTCTGATACTTTGGGCTTTCTTTATGTAAATATGAAATAATTTTATAACTTCCACATTTTCCAAATTCCAGACCAATACCACACTGAAGGAAATCATTCCCCACTCCTCATTAAGGGCCCAAGCCTGCAAAGTGCTGAGATCTATAGCACCCCTCAGGCTGTACTTAATACCTGGCAGGATTTGATCCTCAATTCCATGTGGCAGTCAACTCTCCAAGTGTCATGAGAAGCAATGCTAGAATATCTCAGGGTAGAAATGCTATAGGTTTAGATCATGAAATCAGAGCACTTAAAACAGTTAACATGTGTATGCTGACAAAACATCACATCAAGGCCCTGGTCCTGCATGCTTCCTCACAAGGGTGACACCCTGCACTACTGCAGAATCCCGTGGATGTGGTGATATGTCCACATGAAATAACCTTAATGTCAGAGGCATGTATGCATAAAACAAATTATAAAACCAGCAAAACATGGGGCACATTTTCTATCCCCTATATGCAAATACGGAACAATGGAAGACTAATATTAGCATGCGTTCAGAAACATGAAAGTCTAAGTGCTTACTTGAAAAATGCAATTTCACATATGCATTTCCCAGAATGTTTTAATTCTTTTGAAAGGTAAACTGTAGTCAAACTATTGAGATGTACCTGCAACTTTTATGGCAACTTAACCAAAAACTGTCTGTGGGAATACATATTTGCATAAGAGCTTCATAGTATAGAAAAATAAAGGTTCAAAGGGGGTTACCTATGAGAATCACAATATTATTTAGGAGACTATTTAAAAATATACTTTTTTATTAAAATCAAAAGAAAGTTGTTTTAAATCCAGTTATTACAGCTGGCCAACATTCTCCAAATATTGATTTTGCTATGCAATTTTTGTTAAAAAAAAAAAAAAATCAATGAAAATTTGACCAAAAAAAATTTAACCAACTCTACTTATAATCTAGCATACAAAGCATACATGATTAAAGGGTCCTAGATGAAAGTTACTACATAGATATAAGGAAGCATCTATACTTATAAATTAAGTCGACTTAAGCCTGCTTAAGTCAACTTAATTTACTCTGCGTCTACACTACAGTTTTCTTAAGATGACTTAAGCTGCTGCTTAAGTCGACTTAAGGAAATTGTAAGTTGACTTAATAAAACCTAGTAAGTCAATTTACTGGTTAAGTCGACGTTATTAAGTCAACTTAAGCCAGTGTAAACGCAGAGTAGCCCTAAGTGGACTTAAAGTTGACTTAAAGGGCCCCCAGGGCTCCCCTACTGACCTCCCTACCAGCGTGCCTGGCACAGCCAGAGCCTGGCATGCCCACCCACAGGGCAGGACATAGCCCTGCCCACCCCGCTCCTATACCGTGCCCCTGTCCCTGTCCTGCTCAGCCCCCTGGTACAATGGGGAAGATGCTGAGCTCCCTGGCACTTTTGAAGGGGTGCCTGGGGAAGGGGGGCACCCGAGAGGTGGCCCCCTACCCACCATGCACCACTCCCAGGTCCACCTAGCCCCTACAAGTCGACTTAGGTGTCCAGTGTGGACACGCTAAGTTGATTTGGCAAGATTGACTTTAAGTCGACCTAAATTTATAGTGTAGACATACATGCTAAGTAGACTTACTTGAACAAGTGTAGACATAGCCTAAGGTACTATCATTTATTTTATTTTCAACTTTTATTACAAAGCCTCCAAATTTCTTCTTTTTATAAACTTCTATCAGTGGCACCATTAGGACAGATTAAGGGCATAGAACAATCCTCCATAGTCATTTGTGTATTTTTTTCTTCCAGTTTTACCAGGCAGTGCCAATGACGGAAATTAGCATTGAATATTCAGGAATTAGCTTTGTGAAAATAGACTAGGAATATATGAATGGCTTTCACTCAGTAGTTCTCTACTGAATACCAAGTTATTGATGTGCCTGTATTGATCCCCACAGCTTGCCTCAGCTCACTGTAACTTTCTAGAAGGACAGAGAGATCTTGTTGGAAAGACAAACTGAACAGAAGATGGAGGTTTGGGTCATAAACCAACACAGACTACAAACAAAAAGTAAAATCTTGAACACCAAACAGAGAGGGCAGAGAAGTATACAAGCATGAAGAAACAAAGGAAGGAAACACAAACAAATGGAGAGAAAAAACTAACAGAGGACATGACAGTGAATTAGCTAATGCAGTTATTTGCTGAATAGAGAAGCTAAGGGAAACAATCTGCATTGGGAAAGGGCTGGAATACCTGGCCCCTTAGTGCCTGGCCCAGGGGCAGCTGAGATTCACTACTACCTCTTGTAGAAGAAGATGATCCTGATACAAGGTATGTAGAGTTCCCTGTTAGGCAGAGTGTGTTTGTTTGATCAAACAAAACTGAAGCAAAGGACAGCTTGGCCTGAGCTGAGAAGGAACGGAATGGAAACTGCAACAGAGGAAATTTAAGTCCCTAAGTCATTTAAGCCCCTTTGCCTTCTGCAAAGGCCTGGTATATTTGGCTGAATGGAGGCAGAATGAATACAAAGAACTCCTGCTCAATCAAGCTACTAGTGGAGCCCTGTTAGGTAGTAACAACTAAACTCCAGTGAGTGAGGCCATAATATGTGAGCTTTGTACATGGTAACATGCAGCAAGATCTCATTTCACTCAAATTGTAGTGGTTTCTCTTTTGAAAAATTGTGGAGGAAGGATTTTACTCCCAGCTCGCCAATGCTGTGTGTATTTTTTTTCTGCTGTTTGAATCATATGTCTTTGGTACAGTCTGTGGGTGAAATCCTGAAATATGAAATATGTGAGTTTTGCCATTGATTTCAAGGGGCCAGAATTTCAACTCATATGCCTAGAAAAGTGATTTTCATAGAAAAAATGATTGGTGAAAGGACAAACAAGATGGGGGGAGGGAGGAGAACATAGATAAAAAGAGTTGGATCCAAGAAGTGGAAAAAGAAAAAGATATAAAGGACAGCGGATATAAAGGGCAAAATAAGGGCAGCCAGAAAGGAAAAATAACAAAAAAGAAAATGTCTGTAGTGAGTAAAATATAAACAAACAAGACAGAGGACAAATAACAGGAAGGGCAAATAAAAACTAAAATAACACTCAGCATATGAACACCACAGAGAATAATAATAAGAATCTAAAAGGAAAAAAGCATCGGGGGGCGGGGGGGGGGGGGGAGAAGATGGGGAAGGTTAAGACCAAAAAAGATAATGCAGCAGAAACAAAGATATTAAGAAAAAAAGTAAGCCAGAGAGCAAGAAATGACAGAGAACAATAGAACAATCAAAAAAGTGAACTATGGAAAAATTAAAACACACAGGACAATGACAAAAACTAAAAGGCACCTGAGAAAGACATCAAGAATAATAAAGATCCTGACAGAAGTATCATCAGTATTAGAAAGGCAGGAGAAAAAAAGAACCAGATTTGGTGATTGTCTGATATTAATCACCTTATCCATCTGATTATCTACTAGTGTTCACCTGACTAGATGCAGACTCTCACTCTGCCCTGCCTGGTCATTCACTGCTGGCATACTTGATTCCTACTTTGAACTGGATCCTGCAGACCATGAAAGAAAAATTTTAATTTCCATAGGAATTCCTCCTGCATATTGACTGTATAGGTTGGTATAGCTCCATCAAAGTCCATGTTTTACAGCATTTGAGTATATAATCCTTTTGTTACTCTCCTGATGTGCCTACTGACTACCTGACTACCTGATGTTGCCTTCCTGCTTCTTCCAAGACTAACGAATTGTTAGTCTTTATAAGTGCCATAGAACTCCTTATTTGTTTTGCTGAACTAGACTAACATGGTTATCCCTTTGGAACTGCTTGTTCGAGAGTCAAATACTGTCTTCAGACATGCACACAACTACTTTACTTCAAGGAGAACAGCAAATATATAGATGGAATTAGAATTCAGCTGTATATCTTTAAATAACAAATTCCAGGATGCACCATTGGCACCTCCCAAAAATCAGCAAACAAATTCTCTTCTCTCGCTTGTCTCTCCATTTCTGGAGTGCGAGTGACATCCTGTTTTCGTACATTATGTAACTTTCTCCATTTTTAGAGTGCGAGTGACACCCTGCTTTTCTCTAGAGATTTACAGGCTAGGACTGTAATCACCTGAGACATCAGTCCAAAGGGACATTATCTTGTATTTTGGGAATATTACAGTTGATCAAGGGGGGAGGATTTATTTTAATATGTCCTTCACTAAAGACTCAATACCTTTTTGGCAAAAATTATTGTGGGAAGAAAGAGGAAAGTTAATAAAATCGAATGGATATAGGATATTTTTTGAAAAGCTAAGAGCCCCATCTTTTAGCGCAGCCAGCTCAATTTCATGAAGAGCTAGCTCTCTAGAATGGGTATTTGTTGATTTTAATACTTGCCTCTAGAGCACACAGTACACGGATCAAAGCCTTGAAGAGATGTACTACTAAAGAGCTTGAAAACTATATAGTTGTGCTAATGTTAAATCAGGTTTAGAAGACATTAAATATATACTTCCCTGCATGTTTCACACTGCTGTAGAAAGCAGACTTGCTTCCAGTAGCAGCTGTTTTCATGAATTATGCATCATCATAGTTAAAAGAATACCAGACACAGCATTTCTTAATTAGGTACAATAAATAAATCTCGGATATACAGGACTTTCTTACCATCTCCCTCCACACCCTGTTGTAGAACTGTAATTGACCTTTTTTTCTAAAGTCGATCATTTTGCCAACTCAGCAAGGAAACCCACTCTTTCCCCTCCCCTCTCTTTCTATTTTCTATTGGTGAATTCTGAGGAATTGTAAGGCTTTTTTAACATTTATATGCTGTTGTGATTTGGAGGGAAGTTCATCATTATCCCCTCTCTGTCCTCTGTTATATGTAGTAATATGAATGTATGGCAATCCAAAGGACAGTGGTTCCATTGTTTCATCTGGTAGTTACATAGTTTTTTTGAATGGCCATACGTTTTGCAGGTAAATTAATGCATTTTGAAAAGATAGTTTTTACCCAGTATCCTTCAACAAGTGAGTTATGGAATAAATCTAAGATGCTCACTCACTTTGTATACAGTTCCTTACTGTGGTGAACTCTGACTGAATTCAGTGGGACTTTGAGTGAGAAACGAGTGAGTATAAACCTCAAGGTTTGCTCCAATACCTTTCAAAAACCTACGGATATCGGTTTGTCAGAATGTATATAAATATAATATTATTATTCAATTTTCCTTCAGCATCAGGAGTAATAATGATTCATAAAATTCTAGAAGATCCATTTGCAGCATAATGTGTAAGGAATTAGTCTTTAACCATAATAGGAACTAACATTTCCAACATAGAAACTTGTATTCCATTACCACTGAATTTGGGAGAGAGAATCATTGACTTTATTCAAAGCTTTTTTATTTTTTTTAATTCAGAAATACAGTTTATCAAGGCTTTATTACTAGATCTGGTCAAAAATGTATTTTTCAATTTCCTAGCAATTCAAAAAAAATTGAAAACAGTATTTTTGGTTGAACCAAAAAAAATATTTTTTTTTTCCAAAATGTTGGTAACTCAAAGATTACAAATTTGTTTCAGGTCAAATGAAACATTTTGTTTTGATAAAACTGAAATGTTTCATTTAAATTTTGACCATTTCATATGTTCTTTATTTTTAAAAAATACAATTAAAGGAAATACAAATTCCTCTGGAAATTTTCATAATTAAAGTAACTGTTCAAAGGAAAAAAATGTTTTCTAATTAAAAAATGTCAAAACACTTCATTTTGAAAATGTCAAACTGAAACAGTTTGATTGCGGGGGAGTTTTTTTGTTAACTTCCAAAACAATTTTGGCAAAGCCACTATTAATTCATTAAATGTTTTGGTGTAGCTGAATCTGTAACTGTCACCAAAAAAGGCCTGGAACAGAAACATTCACTCATTTCTATTTAAGAAGTGCTGCTGTCTGGATGTTATAATAATCTGTCAATTCCAAAAAGTCAGCTACAGATGTGCCAGGATTCAAAGACCAGATGAGGAAAATATCTATTCTTTGGTAAATCTAAAATGATAGAGTCCAAGCTATTTGTTCATGAACACTTGGAATATATATATACTTATGTTCAATTTTTGTAAACTTAAAAGGGGATCCACTGCTGTTTCCACAAAATTGAAAAACTACAGCAAACATTTGGGTGATAGAATCATGCAGTCATTTATGTCCAAAAGTCCTCACCGGGTGGAAGCAATCCTTTTAGCAGTGTTGATAAAAAAGAGGAAATGCACAAGTTATACAAAAAAATTCTAATACAGGATAGAAGGTTAAGGAAGAAATTTTTTCACCCATGTCTTATATTTTTTTAAGCCACATTTTTTTTAAGCCTTTTAAACTATGGTTTTCAGCTGCAATAGCTCATGTAAATTCAACAAGTGTCAGTATTTAATGAGATGGACAGAGTAAAACACAATGCATCAACTAATGCTAGGTAGGCCTGATCATTTAAAAAGTTGTGGGTTTTCTAAAATTTATTTATACTTTTTACTGATCACTTACTACCCACAAGAAAGATTTGCATGAAACAACAAGGCATTCCTGTGCGCAAAGGTACTTGAATTCTGACACATCTCTGTATTCATGCAGTACAAGCAAAGAAAAGAATAAAGTTTACAATTAAATATGAGTGCATTCTTGAGAACGTACATCTATTAGGAAGTGTTCCCACTCTTGACCATGGGAAAGTCTACAGATGACTTACTGTTGGTTTCAAGACTTTCACACAGTTCAGTTTTGACCTCGCCATTTGGTCTATCATTTCCTTTTTGGATAAGTTTGCTTTGCATTGTAGCAGCTGTCACAACAGCCTTGAAGCTCCTCTTCCGTTTTTGAACATTCTGCTCTGGATGAAAAATGATAATATAAACCTTGGGCATGTAGAGCATACCCAGAGATACTGACGCACTTAAACTCATGGAGACAGTAAGAGTTGTTGTCTGGATGTACATCTGGGGGGAAAAACAACATAAAAATCAATGTTTGTAAAACTGATATAGGCAAGTGCAGTAATTATCTTAAAAATACCAGCTGAACATGCAAATGGTATCATGCTGTCACTTGACTGTGCATATATTAGAAGGAAGCGTCACTTAGCTTGTCCTTAATTATAGTCAAGTGTTCTTTTTTCTTCCACTAAAGAGTGGGTGGTAGAAGCATCTAATGCTTATTAAACTCCACTCCCCTAAAAATAATTAAGTCTTTGTGCCACCTACATTTTCAGATTATAAACAAATGTGCCTGTGCAAGTATAATATTCAACAAAGCTGACAATAAGGTTAGCCCTGCCTCATCCATTCTAATAAACAGAATCTTCTGGAATAATATGTCATTCAATGATGCACCAGTGCATGCAATACTGTTCAACTGGCAACATGCTTAACACTGAATTTAATGAGAACAGCTGATTTACTCTTTGACTCCTGAGCCTGGAAGAAAACGAGTTTCACACAATGAAGCTTGAATATCATTATTTTTAAACATTTGTACACTGTTATTGAAAGCTGATCAGACTATTATGTGGCACATAAATACTCTTGTATGGTATGGATTTTGTAAAAAGGAAATCAGAATATAATGTGTCCAGGGATCCAGTTGGCTCCATGGTAATAAAGACAAAGTGCAATTATCTAGCTAAAAAAGCTCATTAAAAATACCAATTGTGGTTTATTCAACATTTACAGCTCATAAGAGGATTTTACTTTATTTTTACTTTATTATACAAGAATTTTACCTACAATTCTGCATGACCGTCTCCAATTTCTCTTCCTAGCTCAATAATACTGTGACTTCGCTAGAAGGGGCACTGAGCCCACTCCGTGAGACAATGTGAAACCTATTCCACATCCTAACAGAGCTTCACCAACTTTTTATTTTTATGGCATAGCAAATATCATCATGAGATACAATGCTAAAAATCTTTCAGTAACGTCAACTTCCAGATCAATTGTTTTCACTACCACAAATGCCCTCACTAAATCAACTCTTAGCAGAAAATTAATGATATAATAAACTGGCCTAGAATTGCCCAAACAATTGTTGAATGTTCTTCTACTCATGAACAAGGTTTTTCTATTAGCTCCTGTACCCTTAGAGATCACAAAGAGTGCTATCACTTAAAGCACCGTTAGATGAAAGGTGTAACAAAAGTGCATAAGTGGTGTGAACTCACACCAGGTATATTCTACAAACCTCTGTGTAATTCTACAGAAAATGTGCCAAATCTCACCCAAAGGGCAACATTGCTCTCTGCAATTTATTCCCTGAGAAGAGATGGAGAACGTTAAAACCTGGCAACACAAAGCACATTAAATGTAGAGATGTCCATCTCCTTGAAATTGTATGCATGCATTTGTCAGGATAATCAGCTCCAAAGAATTTTGTGTTTTGTTACTGTAAGTGATAGGCAGCATTTCCTTCATTTCAATAATACATCGTCATAATAGCTCCAAGAGTAGATGAACACAAATTGTGTGCTCACATGAGTAAAAATCTGGAGAAACTCCACTGATTTCAATTCACTTGCTCTGGATTTACATTGGGGACACTAAAAGTAGGGTTTAGCCAACAGTATGCCTTAAGATTTGTTCTGGTAACCTTATCTGCTTAAAATAACTGGAAGGTTTTTCCAACCTTATATGGAAAGATGTTTGCACAGAGCAAATGCATATTTAAATATGAATGGCATCAGTGCCTATCAGCTCCTTTAAACAGTTAATATAATCTGAAGACAAACCACGATGCAGATACCTTTCCTGCCAATAGGATTATTCAGCAGCTAATTTTTGTTAGTTTCTTGAGGTTTAATTTATCTGGTGCAACTAATATGCCCAGTGTTTTACTGACCAAGAAGGTGGCAAGAGATTGCATTAATTGTTGTAGTAAGTAGGCATAATTTAAACCTAAATAGTTATAATTTACTCTCCAAGTATCTTAGGGTATGTCTACACTAGCAATTTAGGACTTAAGGACCCTTAAGTCGACCTAAATTACTCCATGTCCACACTGGACTTTCATTAAGTTAACTTAAGAAATTCCTTAAGTCGACTTAATAACAACCACCCATTAGGTCGACTTAAGCCTTAAATCAACTCTTTATGTCGACTTAAGGATGGTGTGGACTGGGAGTAACCCTTAAGTCAACTTTATTAAGTCAACTTAAGGCCAGTTAAATCGACTTTACAAAGTGGACTAAGTCAACTTAAAGTGTTGCCACTTTGTTAAGTCAACTTAATAAGGTCGATTTTAATTTGACTTAAAGTCGACCTTATTAAGTTGACTTTAGCAAAGTCGATGTAACTTTTCTAGCGTAGACATAGCCCTACTGCTCTGGGCCACATTGTGCCACTTAGCCCAGTGGTTCTCACCCTTTTCAGACTACTTTGCTCCTTTCAGAAGTCTGATTTGTCCTGTGTACTCCCCAAGTTTCATCTCACTTAAAAACTACTTACTTACAAAATCAGACATAAAAATACAAAAGAGTCACAGCACACTATTATTGAAAAATTGCTTCCTTTCTCATTTTTGCCATTGAATTATAAAATAAACCAATTGGAATATAAATATTATACTTACATCCCAGTACAAAGTATATAGAGTAATATAAACAAATCATTATCTGTATAAAATTTTAGTTTGTACTGACTTTGCTAGTGCTATTTATGTAGCCTGTTGTAAAACCAGGCAAACACATATATGAGTTGAAAGGGGAAGCTTATGACGAAATATGTCTCAGGGAGTCAATTTCTTCCCTGAGTTCCCAAATACACAGTGTGGGTGCTCAGGCTGCACCATCCAAGCTATCCCTGCCTGCCTTCTTCCCATTCCTTCACAACTTTGGGAGGGAACTGTATATCCCCAGGGCCCTGGAGAGAACAGTTCTTCTTTCCTTGTACATTGATGGAAAGCAGGGAGAAAAAGTGCCGGTATATCATTATTTAAAGTTGTATCTTTAGAAAACATTTGCAGTAACACAAAATATGATAAACCTGATACCACATTCTGACATAGTTTAAAATTCACCCCTGATTCAAGCTTAAATAAGATAACTGTGACTGAGGTTTGTTGAAAACTCATCCTTATCTGTTGTTTGGAAGAAAAAAAAATGCAGTTTGTGGTTTCCCATGATTCCCATCTGAAACTACATGAAATTTGACTCTTTTCAATGAGTTTTATTTTAAAGTTCCAGGTTAATTCCATCCTGAAATTCCAAGTGAAACACAGGGGATGTAAATATGCACGGAGAAAGCCAAAGAAAATGTTGCATGAATCCACAAAAATGAAACAACTTAGTTTTGCACAGCTCTGCCTTATATTTAGAGAGGGGCCCATATCAAAATACAGGATACAAACACGCCAACCCCGGTTTTGGGAGAGAAGTATGGATTCAAATTTTGCAACAAGGGCCCATCTTTACTTATATCATACTGTGTAACCCAGTCAGCCAACTTGGTTTCTTCAGTTTTACATGGGAAAAGAAGGAAAGATCAAAAAAACTAGTAGGTCTCTGGTACTGCAACCAAAGACCATTGGAAAGCTGTTTATGAGTGTAATCAGAATGCATAGTTCTTGCACCATTTCCCATTCCTATTAGCAGCCTTGTCACAAAAAGAATATTTCTATTGTGCTACTTATGTTCATCTCATAGGGTGCATCTACACTTAGAAATTAAGTTGACTTAAGCTTGCTTAAGTCGACTTAATTTAATCTGTGTCTACACTACTCTTTCCTTAAATCGACTTAAGCAAACTGCTTCAGTTGATTTAAGGAAAATAAAGTCAACTTAATGAAAATTAAGTCGACTTTATTAAACCTGCTTTTAATTAGATTTTAGGCTTAAATTGACTTCCTAAAGTCAACTTAAGCCAGTGTAGACCTGGAGTAGCCCCAAGTCAACTTAAAGTCGATTTAGGACTCTCCAGGACTCCCTCACTGCCCTCCCTGCCAGGGGGGTGGCACAGGGAGAGCCTGGCATGCCTGCCCACCCTGCCCCTATGTCCTGCCAGGGTCCCTGTCTCCCTTTGCCCCATTGTACCCAGGTACAATGGGGCAAAGGCTGAGCCCCCTGGCACTGGGAAAGGGGTGCCCCCCCCCCGCCACCATGGACCTGCCCAAGGTCCCCCTAGTCCCTAGAAGTTGACCTAGGCTTCCAGTGTTGACGCTCTAGGTCGATTTTGTAAGTTCCCTACTAAGTCGACTTTAAATTTAACTGTGGACATGCTAAGTTGACTTAACTAAGTTGACTTTAAGTCAACTTAGTTAAATCGACTTAGCTAAAGTTGACTTAAATTAACAAGTGTAGACATAGCCATAGAGAGCAGTGGTGCTGGGAGCTGCTATCACTGATTTGTTTGTACTTGTTCCCTATTCTGTCACGGCTGCTTCTCCAATCCAAATATTTTTTAAAAGACGAAATTATGACTATATATTTTCAAAGATCTCTACTGTAAATATAATCTTCTGTGAGGAATTAAAAGGCAGGGGTTCAGAAATGTAAATATAATATACATTTTCTTTATCCAGAGAGCTGTGGTTTTGCAATACATCTTAGAATTGCTATTAATTTTTTCGGCAGTATTTAAAGGCACCAACCCAGATTAAGGCCCCATTGTGACAGGCTCTCTACACACACAAAATAAAAAAATAATCCTTATAGTTTATAATCTAAATAAGGAAGACAAAGGAGAAGAGAAAAAGATGTATCATTATCCCCATTTGACCAAGAGAGAACTGAGGTTGAGAAGGCCATATTTTCAAAGGTATTTATCTCCTAGAGATTAATGGGATTTTCAAAATTACCTCAACTGATTAGCTACTTAAATCCATAGAAATCAATGGAAGTTTAGTGCTGAACTCATTTAGGCACTTTTAAAAATTCCACAAGGCAACAATTTGCACCATTAGGAGCCTAAGTACTTTTGAAAATCCATCCCAGAGAAATTAGATGATTTGCCCAAGACTATACAGGGAATGTTTAGCACAGCCATGCACCACCCCTAGGTTTCTTGGGTCTTAGTTCAAAGCAGGAACCACTAAATCATTCTTTCTACCAGGAACCTACCTAGAAAGTAAAGGTCATATCTTGTCCATTGTATGGAAAGAGCCCCAGGATACTATATTGTAGAATTTACAGTAGATATATAAACTTGAAAATGAAACAAACCCAAATCCCAACATTGGGCCTAATGCAGTAACACCCACTGCTTTCAAAGGGCTTTGGATCAAGCTCCTTCATAAGATTTATCCATTGCTGCAATTGTGTCTACAAGCAACTTTTCTCTGGATTTTACTAATCTAAACTTGAATTGAAAAATAAACCAATTTTTTCCCTTTCAGATTGCAAAGAGAAGCTTGAACAATAAATTATTTATAATGACTGTTGTGCTTTTGAATCAGACATACTGAAACATTAGCCTATTGTTCTTAATATACTAATTCTGAAACCTAATTATGGCTACTTAAATACTGACATTGTTAAACATTTGACTGCTAATTATTTTATCAGGAGCATTGAGATACTATAATTGATTAAGATTAGGCTGCTGGACATACTTGTCAAATCCTCATGTTCCATTAATTTGAAAAATCCTTTCCAGGAATAAGGCTTCATATTGATTATGGAAATAGTAAATGATCTTTAGTTACCTAGTTTGATTATTTGACTAATATTAGGGTACTGGTGGGTTCTTACATCATCTAAAACTTATACCACTAATGGAGAAAACTTCCCAATCTCTGAGTGGAGAAATCCACTGTGAACAAGTATGTTGCACCCATGGTTTGAGCATTCTGCTAACTTTCAGTTAGGCTATGTCTACACTGGCAAGTTAGTTCGAATTAAGGAAGCTTAATTCGAACTAATTTAAACCTTGGCTACACTAGGCTTTCATTAGTTTGAATTAAGGGCTTCCTTAATTCGAACTAATAAATTCACTTATACTTTTCAAAGTAAGGGTTAATTCGAACTAGTTAGTTCAAATTAACCCAATGTGGCCATGTTAGTTCAAACTAAGTGCTTAGTTCAAACTAACCAGCACTTTGAGCTCAATGCAATTGACGGATTCAAAGTAAGCAAGTGCCATGCATGGCAATTGCTTAATTCGAACTAAAATTTGCTAGTTCGAATTAAGTTGATTCGAACTAACTAAAATTAATTTGAATTAGTTAGTTCAAATTAACTAATTTGAACCAACTTTATTAAGTGTAGACATAGCCTTAGTGTCTAGTTGAATTCAGGAAGGACATTGCTGAGGATAGCCTCTAGAGCACTCAAAACTGAGAGGTCCTTTTCTCTTCAGATCCAACCCTGCAAGATGATCAGCACCAACTCCTACTGAAGCCAATGAGAGCTGAGGACACTGAGCAACATGTCAGTTTTGTAAAGGCAGTCATTTGATCACTTTACAACATACCCCATTGCAGCTGTGTGATAGCCCCAGTACGTAAAAACTCCAGGCCTGATTCTCTATTCCTCGGCAACTTGTACCATCATTTACACTAGTGTAAAGGAAGTGCAAATGACTACACAGAATAAAGGGTGATGGGTATAAAGAGGCTCTCCATATCTAGTGACAGAATTTTCTCTTATGATGGTCTACTCCATCTTTGGAATTCACTGCTCTGAAACCATGCCAGAGCCCAGATCTAGTCAGCTGCAGTGCATGATACATTTGGTTTAACTTTTGTCTGACTCTTAGCTTCTATTTGATTTTTATTACTGACAAAAGGACGGTGGCTTTGTAATTGCTATGCACTGTAGGTAGTTCTATCCTTCTGTGTCAATAAATGGCTGGCTGCTACAGCAAAAGCTCCTCTAAAAATCAATAAAACAAATGAATAACAACAAAGACAGTTCGGTTTAATAAGGTGGGTCTCACAGTGGTGACTAACCTTAAGATATAGTAGCTGAGGGGAGTGTTTCTCAACCACTATGTCGAGCCACATAACTGTGTTGCCACACAGTGGTAAGTGTGTCACAGAGAGCCAGCGAGATGGCTGGATTTGGCCTGGGATGGGGTGGGGGATGGGCTGGTGTGTCCTGCAGCGTTGCAATATGCCACCAAGTGTGTTACAACCTGCAAAAGGTTGAGAACCACTGACCTAGGGTTAGGTTACCACAGCTTGGATAAGTTTAATAAAACTTCACATGCATTTAGGCCAGGTCTACATTACACTTACTGCCGTATAATTTATGTCTCTCAGGAATGTGATTAAGCCACCCCCCTAAGAGACAGAAGTTACACTAACCTAAGTGCTCATGTGGGCAGCACTATGTCAGTGGCAAACTTCCTCTGCCAGCATAGCTACCACTCTCACCCAAGTGGATTTATATTGGTAATAGGAGAGCTCTCTCCCATCGGCATAGAGTGTCTTGACCAGACACACTACAGTCTCATGGCTGCATCAGTTGCAATATCTGTGAGAGCTCTTTCAAAAACTGTATCCATGAAAATTTTAAGCTATTTGAGGCCTTAATAAGGAAACAAACAACAAAAAGACAGAGGCAATGTCTCTTCTGGGATTTCATTATGAAAGCAACTCATAAAAACCAGGCTGAGTTTCCACTAAGTTTTCAGCAGCTTTCATACCACTGTGCAATGTCTCACTGCCCAGCCTTCCTCTTAGACTCCCCATTACCTTGTTTGTTTCCAAGGTTAGAAAAAGCCTAATGGCCTGCTACCCCTCATTTCCTTTGTTGCATTCTAAAGTGTCCAGTTGGCCCCTTAACCAGCAAGGTACAGGTGGTAATGTATGAAAGGAGGTAATTTGTAGGGGAGATTGAATGACTATGGCTATGTCTACACCTAAAAACCCTAAGTCGAATTCGTTAAGTTGACTTAGAGCATCTATACTAGACACTCTAAGTCGATTGCTTGTGTCCACAAAGGCAATCGTTAGGTCAACCCAGAGCTGCGGCTCAGGGGAGCCATGAGTCTGGGGAAGAGAGCCTCCCAGTCTTCCCAGACAGGGGAGCCCTGGAGAAGACAGCCACTGGTGGCTCCTGGGACAGGGGAGCCTCCAGAGCTCCCGTCTCCGGGGAACCCTGGGGAAGAGAGCCACCGGCACTCCCTGGACAGGGGAACCTCCGGGGCTCCCCTGTCTGGGGAGCACCAGCGGCTGTCTTCTCCAGGGCTCCCTGGACAGGGGATCTTCTATGCTCACCTGTCTGGGGCGTGCTGGCTGCTCTCTTCCCCGGAGCTCCCCTGTCCATGGAGCCCAGGAGTCTCATTTGTCCAGGGGAGCCCCAGGGACTCCCTTCGGCTGGGGAGCCAGGTGGCTCCCTTGTCCAGGGGAGCCCCTGGGGCTCCCTTGTCCCCGAGCCATGGCTCCCCGAACCGCGGCTCCCTTCCCCCAACCCTAAGTCGACTTAAAGAATTAAGTCGACCTAGGGCATCCACACCGTTTTTAGGTCAACTTAATAAGGTTGACTTAGACCTTAAGTCGACCTAATGACCAGTAGTTATTAAGTTGACTTAAGGATGCCCTTAAGTCGACTTAATGAAAGCCCAGTGTGGACTTGGAGTAAGTTAGGTTGACTTAAGCATCCTTAAATGGACCTAAATTGCTAGTGTAGACATACCCTATGATTGGGCAGAGAGGAACAGGGAAAGGAATGTTGCTGAATGGACATGACTGGATTTTTAGGGCTAGTGACGGAACTGGAGTTCATTATCCCCCCACTGAATGAGTTCCTGGAGATGTGTTTACTTGGACTAGAGTTGCCCTAGTGTGAAATTCTGGTTCCTCTTTATTAGAAACTATCTCTGGAAGCCACTCTCAGAGGTGTAATTACTGGCTTGTAGGCTCTGCTCGAGCTAGTGGGCATGCTAAAAAATAGCAGCATGGCTGCGGCCATACAGGTGGTGGCTTGGGTTATCTGCCTAAATTAGATCTTAGATATATATTTGGGCTGCTATCCCAAGCTGCTGTCCATGTCATTGTGGCCATACTGCTATATTTAGATTGAAAGACTAAGCAGAGTTGATGCATGTACATCCACCAGATGGGGAATTTTATACCTCCTGGCTGCAGAGTTGATGCACCCAGAATCTGTGTCAGGATTGTGCAGAAAGAAACCTCTGGTACATGTTTTAGCTTGTTTGGGATCCCAATAAAAGATTAACCTCGGGCACCGGAGGGAAAGCATTTTTTAGGAAAATGTTAGCAGTTAAAAACGGTTCTTACTTAATTAGCAATCTATATAATTTTTGTGATCTACAACTATTGGACATATATCCTTCAAAGGGGGGCATTCAAATTCAATATTGTTATTAAAATAATAAAGAATACATGAAAATAAAATAAAGAAGAAATACAGAAACTATCCCCTTGTCACAAGAGAAATATTTTCAGACAGCATGGGGATGCTTATAGAAATTACAGAAGAAGTCAAAAATAAGACAACTGAAAAATATCTAAACAGTGAAGACATTATCATCATTAATCTCATGGGCTATGTCTACACTTGCAGCTTAGGTCGACTTAACGACGCTTAAGTCGACCTACACAAAGCCGTGTCCACACCAGGCCCTTATTAAGTCATCTTAAGCACTTCCTTCAGTTGACTTAATAGCTACCAGACCTAATTGGCCTACAGGCCGGGTAATGGGCTGGAGAGAAGGAAGCACGGCTCAGGGGAGATTGGGCTGTGGAGGAGGGAGCCTCAGTTTGGGGGGAGGGGGAGCCATAACTGGGGAGATGGATGGCCGGCTCCCTTGTGGCTGAGAAGGCCCAGCTGCGGGGGAACACCCGTGGCCTTGGGGCTCCTGAAGGGCTCCTGCCCTACAGCGTTGCTGGCTCCTGCGTGGCAGAAGAGCCACAGCTGTGAGGAACCCCTGCAGCCCCAGGGCTCCAGCCATGCGGGGTTGCCGGCTACCACGCAGGAGAAGAGCCCCAGCCCCGGGGAAACCCCTGCAGTCCCAGGGCTCCAGTCATGGGGAAACCCCCATCCGGGTGCAGTGGGGGTTCCCCCATGGCTGGAGCTCTTCTGCCACGCAGGAGCCAGCAACCCCACATGGCTGAAGCTTCGGTTCAGCGGGGGTTCCCCTGTGGCTGGAGCCCCAGTGCGGCGGGGGTTCCCCCATGGCTGGGGCTCCTCTGCCATGTGAGAGCCAGCAATCCATGTCCTCAGTTGCAGCTCTCCCTTCCCCCAAGCCCCATCACCCATGAGTCCATCTCCCCCAAGCCATGGCTCCCTTCTCCACAGCCCCATCTTCCCCAGCCGCAGCTCTCCCCAGCCCAATCTTCCCCGGCCATGGCTCTCCTCCATCGACCTAGCACCTGCCAGTGTGGATGCAGGCAGTTGACTTGAGTGTTCTGTGTAGACAGTCTAAGTCAGTGGTCGGCAAACCGCGGCTCGCGAGCCACAAGCGGCTCTTTGGCCCCTTGAATTTGGCTCTTGCTGGTGCGAGCCGTGGTCCCTTTAAATGCAGACTGCTGCTGGGGAGAATCAAATCTCCCGCCCTGAGCATGCGCAGACAGAGCGTGCTCAGGGTGGGAGCGGCCTGGCAGAGAAGCAGCTCTGCCGGCCGTCCCTGCAGCTGCGAGCCTCCGGCCAGGTAAGGGGGCTGGAGGGAGGCCTGGAGAGGGGGGGGGACGAGGAGAGTGGGTGGGGGGGACGAGGACACTGGCTGCCGCCTGGAGAGGGGTGGAGGGCCCCGGTAAAGCCACGGCAGAGCTGGCCTGGGGGCTGGCCGTCCCCGCCCCCAGGGTGGGACAGGCAGGGTCTGCGTGCGGCTGGGGCAGGGGGGTGGCTGCGTCCACCGTGTGCCTCTTTGCCGGGGCCGCTTCCGAGCAGGCGGCTAGGCTCAGGGTGCGGGGCTGGGATGTGGCTTTCCGGAGCCAGCCAGCCAGCCAGCGAGAGAGAGAGAGGCCAGCCAGATAGATAGATAGA
>ML686108.1:491811-541940 GCA_007922175.1 Pelusios castaneus
GAGAGAGAGAGAGAGAGAGAGAGAGAGAGAGAGAGAGAGAGAGAGATTGATTGATTGATTTGTGGAGTGAAAGGAGATGGTTACGAATACCCTTATTAAGTTAATAACAATGTACCTTCCTATATATTTTAAGTTTAAAAAATTTGGCACTCAAAAGAAATTTCAATCGCTGTTTTGTTGATATTTGGCTCAGTTGACTAAAAAGTTTGCCGACCACTGGTCTAAGTCGACTTATTCGATTTAACAGAGTTGACTTAGCTTAACAAGTGTAGACATAGCCATATAGCGCAGGTACAGATGGATTCCACTGGGACTACAGACTTCCATAGCTCTCATGGGTCACCTGAGATTTATGCCAATTTATGCTTTTTAAAGCTGAAAAACATTTAATTTCAAATCTACCCTCAGATATTTCCTTCCCCTTAGAATCTGAAAGCTACTGAAATGTATAGATAAGAAGGCAAGAACTGCTTTTCCCATTTTACTGGGCAATACACAAAAATCACAATCTATGTTTATTGTTAAAGATAGTAAGCAGGTGAACATGATGGGGGAAATTTAAATTTTCTCTCACAATCTGATCTTAATTAATAGGTTTGACAAAGAATGTTTAAGAAAGATTTTAAAAAATTGATATGTCCCATATTTTCTAACTGACAAATGTGTTCGAAGCAAAACTTGTCCATAGAGTCTTGTTTTATACATTGCAAATACTGTTTTTATGTATCTTTCGGTAAAACAATGAAAATTGTGAGCTCTATAAATGTAATGGTCACGTTTGTAATGCTTTCTTTTACGTAAAGCTGTATCTTGCTTTCACATTACCATGAGTAAAAACAAAAGTCTGCAGGTCCAAGTTTTGGGGATTCCTGCAGAGAAGGTGTAGTATTTTTATTAACTCCTCTACTTCACACTGGTTAGATCTACTCTGCACCTAGTTTTAATCTCTGTCCCACTGGGTTATAAAATCTTTACCTACAACCTGACCAATTTCTTCTGCATCTATCCTTTATTATGAAATTCATGCTATGATACTGCTTTCTGATTCACCAGTCAGAATGTGGCATCCCTAACATTATGATCCAGTTGACCAATCAGCAAGCAGCACCACACATAACAAAGGAAAGACTCAAAGGGCATGTGTACCTGAGTGAAGTATTCATAGGAGTTTGGAAGAGGAGGAGATTGGATAAGATCTTCTCTCTCCCTTCCCTGTCCATTTGCTCTTGTTGGACGATGGCTTGGGAACGTATGATTTCACTATATGAAAAGACTTGTACTCTGCGCACCACACCTGGAGGGATACTGGGTAATGCATGCTTTCTTTCCTCATCAAAATACTAGTCTATAATGGAAGAGGGAATGTGGAGTATTCCTCCAGCTATGAGATGGCCTGAGAGAGACTCCCAGCATTCAAGGACGCAGATGGGGCATAAAGCAGTCTCTGAGAAATTAGGTGAAAGGGAGGAAAAGTTTCCTCATAGTCTCAGACAGTAGAAGAGCACCAGCAGGAAGTGCTGTGGCAGTTGCCCAAGGTAGGTAGGAGTTGGTGGCACAGAGTCTTCTATAGCCAGGAATGAATAAAATAGATCAAACATCTGTCCTTCACCCACTGTCCTAACAGCAATTAGGAAGAGATAAGAAAGTCCCCATCTCCATGCTGTCTAGAGCAGACAGTCCAACAGGAGGGAAGAATACAGCCATTGCCCATATAGTAAAATACACAGCAGCCGCTAGCTTTCTAAAATGCCAAACAGAACTCCACTGACTAGATAGCTAGCACTCAAATACCATAGTGATAGGCATGCTATGAATAAATAAAAAGAGCAGCCTGCAGCCTGATAGGTAACCTAAGGTATAGGAAGCTGTACTTATAACACTATTGCAAGAGGTGGGAAAAATAGTAAGAGACATCAAATGTGCTGCCAAATGTTCTGCTCATTGAAAATACCCCCGCCCCCCCAAAATAGCTAAGTTAAAACAGTTTTGGTTCAGGTGTGGGGGGTTTTCCCCCATTTATATGTTTTAGTTAGAAAAACAACAAATGTTTGAAAGTAAACTTATTTGAAGTTTAAGTTCCCTTCTACAATTACCTTAAATCTCATCCTGTACCTTGGTTCATCTCTACCAGCTCACCCGACATTCTGGGACAAAATACTACAGATTGGCTTATTAAACTCCAGACTCACTTATTACTTATAGGTGAGAGTTTTGACCATTATCCCTTCTCCCGACACAGATCAGATGCCACAACATCTCACAAATTACATTCCATGTCCCACACCACCTCCATCTATTACACCAGTGTGGGTTGTCCACCGTAGTGCAATCCATTTGCTTCACAATCCATATTGTGAAGAGGTTCCACTGTGCAGACACTGGCTCAAGATAAACCTGTAAAATGCCCATTCTACAAAAGATCCTGATATTAAGAAGTGATATCCTGACAAAACTTAAATCACATTCAGTGGGAGCTGTAGCTCACCACCTCTGACAAATGAAATCGCTCTGGGTTGAAAACCTCCAAACACCAATTGCATTATTGGACTGAGATCTCCAGTCACTACTGGTCAGAAGAGTGGGTAATGGTTATCATTATACAAAGGAAGAACATATGTGCTAAGGGGCAGCAATTGCTGCCATTAATGAGGAATGTCTCATGAGAAGAGGGCAGAGTTCTATAAAAGTGAGGTATTTCTTTGGTATTGAACATTTAAGTTTCATTTTTACCACAGTGGCATTTTATGTGTATAATCTATAAAAGATATATATTCTCAATCTTAATGATTTCAAAATGAAGCCTTTTTATCTGGGAAAAATGTAAAGATCCTAGGGGCCCTGTGACCTTAGCAATGCACAATGATACACATACTTAAAGTAACAAACTCTTTCTTACATGGAATTGAGGGGTTTTAGGCATTGTAAATTTCATATATTCACAGTGGGCAAAATTCAATCCTGAGGAGAAGTCAGGGCAAAGCACAGTCTGGGAGGCAACCAGTATCAAGCCTTCCACTGGCTTCCTACAGTGGTGTAGATTTCACCTTTTATATTTTCAATTATATATAAATAAAATATTGTCCCTTCATAGTCAATACTAGAGAATTTCCAGTATAGATTTGTTCAAGTCCACAACTCATTTCCAACCTCTTTTCAAATACTTAGAAATGTACAACACTGTCTTCAGAATTCACTAGCTAGAGTGTATTCAGACTTACACTGTCCACTCTCATATACAGAGCTAAACAGAACACGACACGATTTAAAGAATCATTTTATATGTGCTCTTTTGGAATTTTACAGCAAAACATCATTTTAAAGAAGATGCCGATCTGTAATGAATTCAGTTTGCAGGGATCTTCTCTGAATACAAAATGCAATAGCTGTCCAAAAGCCAAATCAACTAGAAAATTTGGCAGATAGGCAACTATTCAAAATAAATTCATGAACATTGGCACATCCTCAATTATAATTCATCTGAAAATATGGGAGCTGACATTTTGGAACATTCAAAACTCAAGAAGCCAGTTGGCAACACCAAAATTGTCACTTTTATATGCATGATTGCCTTGAAATGGAATAGGGAAAAGAAAGTTGATTTAGGGAGAATTACAGAGAGAGGAGCTAAGCAAAGAAGTATGGCGTGAATTACATTTCTCTAGCTCCATGATTTTAAAAATGAGAGGTTTTCTACAACATAAACTGATCCTTTTATTGACTGGCATAGTACTCTAACTGTAGTATTCTAGCTGAACAGCAAAGAATATGATTTCTTGTCCAAATATTAAAAATGAAGAATGATCCTGATCTGCATGTGTTTGCTAAATGACCTAATCAACACTATTGGTAGTCCATATCCATGTCTGAAAGACACAGAAAGGAATTATTAATCTTGATTGATAGTACATTATGTCATTAGCTACATTTCATTTCCTAATTTCTAATACACCTGACCTGCGATATAACTTGACTAAAGAAATAATAGCAAGCACTATAAATATTACAAAACACACTCTGATTCTATAATAATTAGCATGCTGGTAGGTTGGTTTCAAAATATGCTTATTTATTTTAATGCATACGGCACAAGTGACAGAGCTCAAGTATTTGATAGAAAAAATATTAAGTGAAGTACACTTGTTCAGAAGATAATTTTATTTAGCGTCTTCAAGCAGAGCATAATTAAGTTACTCTGACATACAAAGTGATGGAGGCTTACATAAGTAACAGCTGGTTAGTCCAATGGCTGTACAACTGCACGGCAGCCTTTGGCAAGAAAATCTGTGCAAATACAAACAATGTACTATGATAATGAGCACAATGTAACGAGCAAGAAAATAGCTAAAACGGAGAGACATAAAGAAAAACAAATAATCAAACCAGTCCCTTTAGACCTCACCATGCATTTCAATTGCAATTCATACATGAAAATCTTATAGAGTACCATCCTTGTTTGGAAATCTTAATGGAGTCCATTTCTTATGTCAGCTGAAGTTTGATGACAAAAGGGGAGATCCTCAGGTGCTGTAAATGTATATATTTCTATTGAATTCAATGAAATTAGTGATTTTGGACCGAGTGAGGTCCAATGATCATAGAAAAATGATATTTTTTCACAACTATCCTCTTCCACTTTTTAGGGAAAAAAAAACAAGCTGCAATTTAGATGGTCATAATTAGACAAAACTATGTGTATGATAGAATTATGCCTGACAATCAAGAGGAATCCTACAAAAAATGGAAACATGGACAACTTGCTAGGGAGGAGTACAACAGATGAACACAAGCATGTAGGGCCAAAATCAGAAAGACTAAGGTGCAAAATGAGTCACACCTAGTAATAGACATAAAAGGCAATAAGAAATTCTTTAAATACATTAGGAGAAAAAGAAAGATGAAGGAAAATGTAGATCCTAAGCCTAGCAGGAAAGGAGAGCTAATAACTGATGAAATCAAGAAGGCTGAGGGGTTTAATGCCTAATTTGCTTCAGTCTTCACTAAAAAAGATGATAGTGACCAGATAGTCAACACAATTAGTATTGACAACAAGGACAGTGTAATACAAGCCAAAACCAGGGAAAGAAAATTAGAGACTATTTAGATGATACATATGCATATTTCTCTAAAACAACCAGGATAGGTATATTGGTAAGGTGACCCTACTGTATGACAAGCCAAGCCAGAAATAAAAATATGAACAGCAATAACAGCGAAGACTTTGGTTGGTCTGTAATCTCACCTCAGATTAAGATGAGTTTATTATCTTTATTAAAAACCCGTGTATTCTCATTAATTGTTTGTATTTCAGAAGTACCATCACTGAACCTCTTATTATTGGGGGAAACATGGAAATCACAGAGTAGTCCTGTTATCGCGCCTTAATGAGTTTTAAGGCGCAATACAGTGATCGTGTAAACAAGGCCTAAGTTAAATTTAAGACAAGCCACAACAAGGTATGTGGCTAAGAATAGGAAGGCAAACCTCCAAGGGAAGTCTATGAGGCTCCAGGCAATGTTGAAGATATAATAAGTGGTACTCTTCCTTGAGTTGTCTCTGTGGCTATGTCTACACTTGAAAAGATAAGTCAACTTTGTTAAGTCGACTTAACAAGGTTGACTTTAAGTTGACTTAAAGTTGACCTTGTTTAGTCAATTTAGCAAATTGGCTACACTTTAAGTCGACCTTGTTAAATAGACTTAACAGCAGAGATAGCCATTATACTGGCTTTAAGTCAATTGAAAGGTTTAAGTCGACCTAAAGAGGTGGTGTTATTTAGTCGATTTAAGCTTTCCTTAAGTCGACTTAAGGAACTGCTTATGTCAACTTAATAAAAACCCAGGGTAGACACGGCTTTGTTTAGATCGATTTAGGGCTTCTCTGCGTCCACACTGGCTAAGTCGACTTTCTAAAGTCAACTTAGCCAGAAAAGTCAACTTAAAAATAGGTTTAGTAAAGTTGATTTAAGGAAAATGTAGTGTGGATGCAGATTAAATTAAGTCGACTTAAACAAGCTTAAGTCGACTTAATTTGTAACTGTAGACGCATCCTGAATATATATATTCTTCTCCCAAGGCTCTGATTTTTTTACAGATGGAACAACCTATATGCCCTAGTTTTTTTCAACAAATATCTACATGTTTGCAATAGAACCCCAGCCCCTTAACTCAAGCAACAACTTACTTTTGTAGGACTATTTGAATTATCTGTAAAAGTGCCTATTCCTCATGAGAGTTTTTTGGCTTTGATACCTGGAGGACTCTTATGACAGTCCAGTATTTTGCTGATCTTTGTCTCCTACTTAACCATGGGATACTGATGGAAATTGCCATGGAGGAGCATGAACTGGACCAGTAACGGCATTGCCACCTTCTTTCATGCCTCTTGCAGTCTCTCTGCTCCCATTATCACCATAATTACTTTCCTTCCCTCCAATATGACTAGTTCTCTGAGCTGTTCTAACAGAAAATAAAACTAAAAAACTAAAACTTGACTGTCACTATAAGACAAGGATTCACTTAATTTCTCCTGGATAATAATATTGTGTAGTCCTTCCACACTACTTATATTATTACCCTCACTACTAATAATCCTTGTCTCTGTACCCTCAGGAATTTCAATGTCATTCGTAGCAATACAGTGACACTTTATCATCACTAGAATCAGCATCTGCCTGAGCCAATGTGTCAGCATCTGACCTTTGCTTCTCTGTTCTCTGATGGCTTGGTACCTGCTGAGGATTTTAAAGTGGAATTAAAACTTAATATGGCAGCTCTCTGACATTATGAGAAGTGCAAATGGGTAGAACTATGTGGCTAGAAGGTGAACATTAATGAAGAGTACTGCTCCTACGCTCCCAAATTCAGCTATTGCCTTTTGACCATGTTAAACAGGTTTTGTATGAGGATCTGCCTTTGTTGCTCTGCTACATTTCTTCATGGTTTATTTTATAAAATTTCTGTGGCCTCAGCTATTACAATAAGATTATGTAAAGCCTATCTGATTTTATATTCAGCACCTGTCATGTATTTTGCTCCAGGAATCACACTAGTCTTAACATTAGAGATGAGTATTTTCTTGTTCCACATAAATTATTGAGAATTTAAAAAAAAAAAAAAATCCTAATCAAGAATTAAAATCTGAAATATGAAAATTGTTGGAAAACCAAAAATCCACAAAAATGTAGTTTGGGTCAACTGAATTAAAACATTTCATTTTGATCATTTCAAAATGTTTAATTTCCATTTCAACTTTTTTTATTTATTTTGGGTTTTTTCACTATAAATTAACTCAATTTTAAAACAAAAAAATGTTGAACTTTTCATTTTAAACAGGATGCAGTGGGCCATTTTGATAATTTCAAATCTTTAAAAAAAATGTTTGAAATGAAAATTCATATAAACTAACTTTTTCTGTCAACATTTTCATTCTGAATAAAATTCTGACAAAAATATATTTAGTGGAAAAATTCTAGAACATTTCTATCCTACCTCTCTAAAATCTCCTTCTCTCACAAACATGCCTGTGTCTTCTTGAATGCTTCTTCTTCTGTATGGAACATTCAATTCAGATCTGTTCACTGAACCACTGCCCTATGCGTGTGTAAGCCCCTCATTAAAAACTCAAACAAATAAGGAGTCTAGTGGCACTTTTAAAGACCAGCAACTTTATTTATTCCATGAGCTTTCATGGGAGAAAATCCCACTTCATCAGATGCTTTGGAGACGGGGGACAAACAGAATGGGAGGAAAATAAATGCAGGGAAATGCATGACACAGGAACAGATCAGGCTGTAAAAGCTAATCAGAATAGGTGTTGGGATTCAAACATTGGGGAACAGCATATAGAGGAAGGTGAGGTCAAATCACCTGTTGTAAGGAGAATAAAATCCATAGTCCCTGTTTAACCCTGAGGCAACGGAGTCGAATTTCCATATAAGTTCCAATTCTGCAGTTTCTCTTTGAAGCTGTGATTTGTTATTCATTTGTTTGAGCACTGCTATTAACAAGTCATCAATGGAGTGAGTAGGGAGATTGAAGTGTTCCCCTATTTTTTTTTTAATGTTGTGATTTCTGATGTCAGATTTGTGTCCATTTATTCTTTTGCACAGAGACTATCCTGTTTGTCCAATATATAAGTCAGGGGGGCATTTCTGGCACATAATGGCATAAATCGCATTGGTGGAGGAGCAGGTGAATGAGCCCTTAATGGAGTAACTGACTTGATTAGGTCCGGTGATGGTGTCTTTTATATAGATATAGGGGCAAATTTGGCAACATGGTCTGTTGGCAGGGATATGTTTCTGCTTTAATGTTTCTGTTGTTTGGTCTGTAGATTCTGGTGAGTATCTGTTTAAGGTTGGGGGGGCTGTCTGTAAGCGAAGAGACGTCTGTCTCCCAAGGCTTGAGAGAGTGAGGGATCATCGTGTAGTATAGGGTATAGATCCATGATGATATGCTGTGGAAGTCTGACTTGGAGGTTGTAGATGATGATCAGTGGCCAGACAAAGTGGGATTTTCTCCCATGAAAGCTCATGTGATAAATAAATTTGTTAGTCTTTAAAAGTGCCACAGGACTCCTTGTTTGTTTGGCTGACCTAAATTAACACTATACCTTTGGAAACTAAAAACTCAATGGCTATGTCTACAGTTGAAAAGTTAGGTCAACTTTATGAAGTCGACTTAATAAGGTTGACTTTAAGTTGACCTAAAGTGGACCTTATTAAGTCGATTTAACAAAAGTCAACAACTTTTCAAGTATAGACGTGGCCCCTTTTCGGCTTTATTAAGTCGACTTAACCTTTTAAGTCGATTTAAAAAGGTCCAACTAGGCACTACTCCACATCTCCACTGGCTTAAGTCTGCTTAATAAAGTCAACATAAGCACTAGTTTGAATTAAAATGAGGTGTTATTAATTCGAACTAACTTTCCCTTAATTTGACTTAAGGAGCAGCTTAAGTTGAATTAAGGAAAGCCCACTGTAGATGCGCAGTAAATTAAGTCAACTTAAGCCTCCTTAAATTGACTTAATTTCTAAGTGTAGATGCACCCAGTTATGCTATGTCATCTACAAGAAGTTAGCAGGAAGAAAAGCATATGGCAATAATAATAAGTTATGATCATTGTTTGGAACTACCAAGACATATCAGTGAGTTATCACATGTTCTTACTATTGTCAACTTTGTCCTTCTTTTTCCTTCTCCCACAGTCTTGTCCTTGAACCCACCTTATTGTGTCTTCTTGAACAGAGAATATAAGCACTTTGGGGCAGGACCATATTTTCATTTTTTTTTTTGAGACACCCAGGACATTTTGGGGTTCTTAAATATACAATAACTAGAAGAAATATTTTTTTAAAAAATAGCATTCAGATTCAAGTGCTAAATCTTGGTTACATCAGTGTAATATACAAGTTTTAAATGTAATATTTTGTATTTTGTATTTATCTGACACATTTTATTTGAGACCTTTACACAGATTGTGTCCTATCCCAGAAGGCACTCTGTAAATGTTAATTATTAACATTAAATAAAGCATTTTCTATGGTGCTATGATCCCTGTGCTTGATTCAAACCCAGGCCACAAGAGATTGCTCATTTTCAAAGTGCTGTAGTGCTTTAATCCTGAATGGCAAACCTGTTAGCTATGATTTTTCAGAATGTTTTTGAGTGCCTCTACAAATCTATGTAATGATTAAGAAGAAGCTCCATCATTGTGGAAACAATGGTTCAGATATGATAAAGGGCTAATGGGTAGATTTCTCCTCTGTGTTCCCCCACACACTAATTTTAAGAAATAAATGACATTTCTTCTCCTTATTTTTCTTTTTTCAAACTTCAATTAAAACTCCTAATTATGTTACTGCATATATAGGGAACTCTTGCATGCTGCCGGGTATATGATATCCCAATTACTATTTACTGAACAATGAGTTTCTATCTTTATACATTAACAGTCACCTCTAGCTTTATTAGTTACAGTTCAAAAGCATCTAAATGAAGAAGAAAAGAGCAACCTATTTTTTCAAACTAATGGAAAAAAATCTAGCTGCCTTCCCCTTACTGAATTCGAAGATTTGGAATACAGAGTCTCAAGACAGCAAACTGGTGGCCAGACAATGGAGCCAACCTAATGAATTAGCCAGTTCCTCCAACCAATCACTGGATTCATCCAAACACATTTTTCTTTCCTGACAGGCCACAATTTGTAAGTGCAGTACTGAGAATGTTAAGAAGAATGCCTACAATACATGACAGAAATGTGATGGATTTGCCCATTATTACAGTAGCCCAGGCTTAAATTTGGAACTTCAGGGTTCATAGGCCTGGGCGTGATTACGTGAGGAATGAAGGAGCCTCTCCCTGCCTGTAGAGGGCATTGGAAGATTGTCTCTGCTGGAAGATGCCATGCAAATATAAAAGTGTAATCCAGTGATTTGGATGCTGGCTTAATACCTGGCTTCAGTTCTCTGCTCTACTGCGTGACCTTAAGCAAGTCTCCTAACACCCAGTGGAATGTATTTGCCTACTGCAATTTTCAAAAGCCTCTCTGCATCTTTTGGTGCCTAAGGACAGTGTGACATGCTGCATCTCACACACCTCTGTAATCTGATCTGTGTATCTTTCCTGTTCAACCCTGCAATGTAACTGTGTATTAGCTAATGGAAAGTGTGTCATGTAAGCTGTTTTTGAAAGCTCATGGCATGCTCTTCATTACTGTTATGGTAGCATGTTTCCTGCACCACCCTACATGTGTACAGATATGAAACATGTCCCCAAATGTATTACACATGGCTCAAGTGGGGGCAGAGAAACAGAGCGGGGTTGGCATATACCCAGTGAAGGTATACATACAAGAACAATGCAGATCAAGTACCTTGGCCCGAGACCGGAAGAATCACCTGACTGCAAAAAGGGAGACCAAAGGGATTAGAAAAGAATAAGATACACTTTGAACTGGTTAGTGGTCTTCTCAGGAAACCATCTTCTAAGCCACATCAAGGACTGATCTCTAGCCACCTGGTGGGAAAAATCTGCCTTCAAAATCATCAATAGCCAAACCTATATGGGTAACCTAGACATGGACTGTAACAGTGATCTTAATTTAGAATGCAAGTTATCTTTTCTTTGATTGTGGTTATCTCCTTGACTGATTAATTATCTGAATTTATATTGAGCGGACATATAATCACTTGAAATCATGTTATAATCAATAAACTTATGTTTGTTTTATCTAAAGCAGTGAAATGTTGGCTTAGTATGTGTCAAGGTCTTACTGAGAGCAAAAGCTGGTGCATATTGATTTCTATGTTAAATTGACAAACCAGTGTAAATGAATTTATAAGGCCCAGAGAGTGTGCACTAAACCTTACAAGATGGAAGTTCCCAGGTCTGCTTCTGGAGTCTAGGGGTGCTCCCTGGGGGATCATCTCATGAGTGGCTCGTGTGAGCATACTTCCACTGCCTGAGAGACCAATTACATGCTGGAATCTGAGCATGAGCTGACCCAGGAGTGGGGGTTCACACTGCAAGGCAGGGAAAATCGGAGGCCTAGAGTAGAGAATTGGAGAGCACAGAGGCACACCAGTCCAGACTGCAGGAGGGGAATGCCACAGACAGATTGCAAATTTGTCGTTAGTCTCGCTGTAATTCAGTTTCCTGTCTGTAAAATGGAGATAGTATTACTTCCCTACACCACCCAAAGTTGCAGGGATCAATTAAAAGTTTCTGAGGTGCTCAGATACTAAGGTAATGGGGCCACAGAAGTACCGAAACCAGAAGATAGTATATACTGAGTTGTCTTTGCAGAATCTCACTAAACTTTTCCCCAACTCTGGTTGAAATTTTACATTTCCTTCTTTTATTCTGATTAAAACACAAAGCCTTTTTTTCATTAATGGCTAATAAATTTGGACTGTATGACAGAGAACCCCAAAATTATTCTCCTGAAGAGAAGATGGATTTGTTTCATGCTCTGCAATCAGCACAAACAGAAAATATTCATGGAAAAACCAGATGTAAACTGTTATTTTATTATTCTTCAGCTTTATCACACTATAAATAACTTGACTTAAAATAAATAGTAACAGTCCACTGTGGAATTTAGCATACACTACTGTTACCACACAGTGGTGGTTTGAGTATATTGTAAACTGGGACAGGATATACTATTCATGAGACAATATTTGAGGTAGAAATAATAGATGTGGACCCAGGATAACTTGAGGTAAAATATATTTCAGCTAATAAGCATATAGTGTTCAATCTATTGTGTTTCTTCGAAGGGCATAATGATACATGGTTGGCCACTAAAGCAAAAATCAAAAGTTTGACCCCGTTCATCCATCAGCTTCCCAGAGCCATCCCTCTCTCCTCACTCAGACAACATATTCACCTGTCATGCCATATTCTCCTGTCTCTTTCTATATTAAACTTCCTTCCTACTTTAAACCCTCTGGTGGCCATACCATCTTCTTCCCCCCCCCCCCCCCCCCATTTCCTTGCTACCTTATCTGGCTTCCTGTTTCCCCAATATTTTTAGAATATCTTATATTTTTAATTTGATATTCAAGCCATTAGGCTGGGCATCTAAATCACATGACATGCTATTTGTCTTACCCTAATTGGATGATTTAATTTATATAAACAGGAGCACTAAATGAATAAATTATTAGTGCATTGAGTCTTAGGGGCAAAGTGTAGAACAATTTAGAATGAGAGATGCAGCAGGAGATAAGTAGGCAGAAGAAAATTTTGAACATCTAAAATTATTTCTTGGTCTTTTTTTGCACAAGAAAGAACATATTTGACTACATATATGAAGCCTAGATTTAAAAATACCTGGTATCTCTCCTGTCTGAGGGAGAATGAGAATAAGATCTAAAACAGATTAAATGTCTGTCCAGCAGACTTTACATTCAGTTTTCTCCTGTCATTTTCTCACTAATAAATTACTGTTCCCATACCATTCCCTAGTCCTCCTCCCTGATTGGTGCCACTGTTTGCCAGCTTCCCATATCTCACTGGCAATAGTAGTGGGACTGATGGTCCTGACCATCTAGCTGTAAGTTGATATAGTTCTCCCTCCTCTCCCATGGTAAAGGCAGGTATTCCCAGTGATGATCTTCCATTTCTGACCATGTTCTCCTGAGGCTGGTTTGTCTCTAAGCAAAGAACCTTTCCGGTGCTCATATTTTCCTCCTCTTCGCCCAGATTCTTCCCTCTAGTCTTTGCTGGTACTCATGTTGACGATGCACTGATTTTGTCTGATAACTCCATTGACTTTAAAATAGACTTTTTGTCTCATCCCTTATACCATCACTCACAAATATGCAAAGCCAATGTGTACAGGATCAGCCAATTTGTACGTGACTAAAAGCTCCATCACAAACATACTTAAATAAAAACCAAAATATCTGGGGAAAAAGTGAATTTAAAAAGAAGAAAGAGAGTATAAAGATATTTGAGTTGAATTAAGAGTCACATTAAGTGAACATAATCATATATATATTTCTCTACTATTCACTCAGCTGTAAGTTTTTTGGAAAGTAACATTTTGCCGCGTAAGATTGGAAATCCCATCTTCTCACTAAATCTATGCTCCCCTCTGTCTCTTGTATTAGACTTTCACTGAACCAACAAAGGAAAATGACAGTTAATGCTAACTCCCTTCTTGTGCAAAAGAAATTGTAGAGGTCTCCCAACAGTAAGTGGCTTTTCCTCAACATATGTGGTTTTTTGTGTTGGCCTAGCAAGAAGACCAGCGAACACATTTCACAATTTCAAAATCTATATTTCTTATGTAAGTATTGACTGCAATTATTTGTTGTGTCTTTCCTTTCACTGGCTCATTAAGATACATTGTAAGTATTGAAACTTAATACAAATGCAAAAGTGAATTAGCATGAGCTAGAGCTTCAAATAACATGTTAGCAGAGCTAATGAAAGGAGAGGACCAGGAGGGCCATTTGGCCTGGGCCTCAAGGTCAAAGGAGCCTCAAATTTAGACACTTGATAAAAGGAATTACTTCAAGAAATACTCAAACTTGGATTCTCTGGCATGTTTCCTAACATCACAATTGTATTGCGTATCTTTGTCAGTTTGCCTGCATCAGTGGCATCAGGTGAATGCACCTTCAATGAGTTGAAACAGGTAAAGAAATATCACCCTTCATGGGACAAGACTATTTGAATGGGCTCGCCATGCTTAGTATCAACTGTGACATTGCACAAAAGCTAGATTTTTCCTCAATAATTAGTACATTTGCACAAAAAAAGCCTAGAAAAGGATTTATTAAATAAAAAAAATTCAAATTATGTCTCACTCTCTTTTTTTTTTTAGTGCCTTAGTTTGTTTTTATATATTGTTGTTTTTTTTAATTTTTATTATGGCTAGGGGCTTCAAAAGCTGAAAGTGACCTGGGCCTCTCTGGACCTCTGAGAGGTCCTGCATGTTGCTTGCTGACTGGCCACCCAATTTAAAAGTGCAACATGGAGAAGGTTAACCATAGTTAACACAGTATGAGAAAGAAATTAAATTTTAGGCATAGCATTTAAATTTGATGGGTTTTCAGTTCTAATCATGTTTCATAGGACTGAACGGTAGCCACTGTCTGCATGGGTGCACCAAGAAGGAAGGTGGGATGTATAAGGAGTATTCTCCCCTGTTGCATCTGCTATACAGCAACAACTGCAGTCCTTGTCCTTAATTTACATATACGTTCCAGTTCTGCAGTTTCTCTTTGAAGCTGTGATTTGTTATTCATTTGTTTGAGCACTGCTATTAACAAGTCATCAATGGAGTGAGCAGGGAGATTGACGTGTTCCCCTATTGGTTTTTGAATGTTGTGAGTTCTGATGTCAGATTTGTGTCCATTTATTGTTTTGTGCAGACACTATATATGTAAATTCAACTCTGTTGCCTCGAGGTTAAACAGGGACTATGGATTTCTTTTTCTCATTAGAACAGATGATTTGACCTCACCTTCCTTTATATGCTGTTTGCCAGTGTTTGAATCTCAACACTTATTTTGATTTGCTGTTACAGCCTGACCTGATCCTGTATCATACATTTTCCTGAATTCAATTTCCTCCTATTCTATAAGTTCCCTGTCTTTAAAACATGTGACAAAGTGGGACTTTCTCCCACCAAAGCTCATGCGATAAATAAATTTGTTAGTCTTTAAGGCTATGTTTACACTTGGCCAAATAAGTCGACTTTGCTAAGTCGACTTAACAAGGACTTAAAGTCAACTTAGTTAAGTCGTTTTAGCATGTCTACACTCAAAAATTAAGTCGACTTAAAGGGGACCCTGCCAAATCAACTTAGAGCGTCAACACTGGACACCTAAGTTGACTTCTAGGGACTAGGTGTACCTGGGACTGGTCCACGGTGGCGGAGGGGGCACCCCTTGCCATGTGCCAGGGGGCTCAGCATTTGTGTCATTGTACCTGGGTCTAATGGGGGCTGAGCAGGACAAGGACACTAGCAGGGCATAGGAGAAGGGTTGGCAGGGCTCTAGGCTCTGCCTGTGCCAGCCACCCTGACAGGGAGGGCAGTGGGGGAGCCCTGGAGCCCTTTAACTCAACTTAAAGTCGATTTAGGGCTAATCTGTGTCTACACTAGCTAAGTCGACTTAATAAAGTTGACTTAGCCAGTAAAGTCGACTTTATACTAAGTTTTATAAAGTTGACTTTAATTTTCCTTAAGTCGACTTAAGCTGCTGCTTAATTTGAGTTAAGGAAAATGTAGTGTAGATGCAGATTAAATTAAGTCAATTTAAGCAAGCTTAAGTCGACTTAAATTGTAAGTGTAGACATAGCCTAAAAGTGCCACAGGACTGCTTGTTTGTAGTACTTGGGTACTTGTTATTATCACAAATTCAAATGCAAAGTATAATTATGCATATGCATATTCATATACGTCCCAGGGCTTTTCATAAACATTCTAGGGCACTTGTCTGGGAGGACATACTGTTCTCATCCTCTGTGAAATGGTGTCCAAACCCTCTGCAGGGTGCAAAATCTCCCCAACATCAGGGAAACAAGTGATAGTCCCACCAACTCCTTCAAACTCCTTCTGAATCTCTGCAGTGACAGCTTGCAGCAATTCTAGTTATCTTCTTCTCAGGTGGGGTGAGGGAAACTGCAGTATAAATGAACAAACTGGCAAAGCCCCAGAAACGCAATCCTTACAGCAGACCCTTCTGATCTTTGCTGCACTGCTTCACTGCTGAGTCTCCAGGGCTACGTCTACACTGGCAATTTAAGTCGACTTAAGGAGGCTTAAGTCAACTTAAATTAAGCCATGTCCACACTAGGTTTTCATTAAGTCGACTTAAGAAATTTCTTAAGTCGGCTTAATGAAAGCTTAAGTCGACTTTGTTACTACCACTCATTAAGTCAACAACCCTTAAGTCGACTCCTTAAGTCGACTTAAAGCTAAGTCAACTTAGTCCACTTTGTTAAGTTGACTTTAATAAGGTCGACTTTAAGTCGACTTAAAGTCAACCTTATTAAAGTTGACTTAACAAAGTCGACTTAACTTTTCTAGTGTAGACATAGCCCAGATGTGGCTCCCACTCCAATTTATAAACTCCTCCCCTCCCCCTTGAGTTCCCATTGGATCCACTCTTAGAGATTGACTCTAGATGTATCCTGTCAGTATGCTCGCCCACAATGGAAATCAACTAAACAGCTTCAAACACTTAAGGAGCTCCTCTTATGTCTGGTGCATCCAATTTCTGGATGATTCCAGCTCATTCAGCAGTCACCTCATCCTGGTACCAGCAAGTTTGTAGGCACACAACGTCCCCCAAAAGAAAAGAACAACAAAAACTATGATGTAAGAAGTCGCCCAAGAACTATGTAATCTCCCTTCAATGTCCTGCACCTTTAAGCATTTCAGCACTCTCCAAACACCAAGAGAATTTCCAAAGGGGTAGCTGTGTTAGTCTAGTTCAGCAAAACAAACAAGATCCCCTGCTCCCATTTTGCTCCCATTCTATAAGTTTCCATTTTCAAGTGACTGACAAAGTGGGATTTTCTCCCATGGAAGCCCATGCAATAAATAAATTAGTTGGTCTTTAAAAGTGCTACAGGACTCCTTGTTTTACACCAGGGGAATGCTTCACTTTCATGTTAGTTTCAGTTCTGCTGTCTGAACAATAAAGCTAGCATCCCAGCAGACAGCTGTGTTTCTATCACTTCCCTCTATGTCTGTGTCTATCTCCTTCTCTGCTGGGTTCAAATATAACTGTCCCCACTGAGCCTTCCCTTATTTACACCACTAAACGTTTCAATGCAAACACATGGGTTGCATTTGTATTTGCCTGAGCAAGAGGGCATGTACCACTGATGCTGTTTCCAAAACGGATGGCATAGGGAGACATTTGACTATCTCCACTGTGGCCAGCACAGAACACCAACTGCAGAGGGAAGCAGTCTTTGCACCCATTTAAGCAGATACCCTTCCTTTGCACACAGGGTACTATGGAAGACCTTCTTCTAAAAGGCCATCCATCACTCCTAATATGGTATTGCAACTCCACACCACCCTTAACATGCTGTAGTGCATTAAAGCACTATAATAAAATTCCTATAATGAAGGAGGAAACCTTTCTATTTAGAGTCTAATACCAGCACCAGGATTGCCAGGTGTCTGGTTTTGGGCTGGAGAAGAACTCAGAAATGGCTCTGGTGGAAAGACATACTGTGGTTTCCCCATCCTGTCCCAGTCACCCCCTTCTTCTGCCAGAGCATGGCTCACCCTCCCCCATCTTGTCCCAGTCACTCACTCCCAGTGTGTGGCTCCCCCTCGAATGCACTGCCCTTGTCACCCCCCTCCTCTGCTAGAGCTCTGCTCAGTTGGCAGGGGGAGGGAGATGGAGAGTGAAAGTTGGGGGGAAGAGGAGTGGAGGATGGAGCCTCAAGGAAATGAGTGGGGCCTCTGGAGAAGAGGCAGAGCAGTGGTGTGGCTTCAGAGAGAGACAAAGCATGGGCTGTGAGAGGTTCCGGTGCTCAGTGTCCTGTTTTCACAAATTAAAAAGTTGGCGACCCTGTTACCCATTATTGCAGTGCTTGGAAATTGCTTAGTTTTTAATCTCTTACTGGAGGCAATGTGGATTTTAAATATAACTCACAACTTGCCTGTTAAATTTAGGCCCCTCTGCAGAAACCTAAATCAGGCCTTGACTAATGTGGCAATATCTACATGGGCCAATCAAATATGAACAGAAGCGTTCAACATTAAAAATTTTAAACAACCATGACATTACAGCTATTGACTTCATATTCACAAGCCTGCTAATATTTTCTCAATGATGATTGGGCCCTATCAAATTCATGGTTCTGTCTAAATTCTCCCACCTTTCTAAGCCCCTTCAAAAATATTTTTTTATAAAAAATCCTAATTCCATAGGGGTAGCTGTGTTAGTCTGTATAAAGCAAAAACAACAAGAGTCCTGTGGCACCTAAAAGACTAACAAATTTCTTCAGGCATAAGCTTTTGTGGGCTCCAACCCACTTCATCAGTTGCATGAAGTCAAAACTACAGTTGAGAGGTTCAAAAACTTCAAAAACAGACTTCAAAAACAGATTTCAGTGTGAAACTGCAGAGCTGGAACTGATTTGCAACCTTGACACAATCAGATTGGGTCTGAATAGGGACTTGAAATGGTTAACACATTACAAAAAGTAATTGTCCCTGTTCGCACATTCTCACCTCCTAATCGACTGGTGTGAATGGGCCTCATCTACCCTAACTGAATTGACCTTGCATCCTCCATCCTGGCATGTGTATATATCCCTCTCAACTGTGGTTTCCACTTCATGCATCTGACAAAGTGGGTTGGAGCCCACACAAGCTTATGCCTGAAGAAATGTGTTAGTCTTTAAAGTGCCATAGGACTCTTCTTGTTGTTGTTTAATAAAAATATCCATAACAAATAGAAGAGCAGCACCCCCTTAAAAAGAAATTTAAAAATCCCTAACCCCCACATTATTTTGATAACATAAAATCACCTATGAACTTTCTGAAATTCTTTATTCAAAATCTCCCAAAATAATAGATATTCTTCATCATTGATTACCTGATAGTAGAAAAATAAAAGTAAAATAGGTTTTGATTTGTACTAGTTTGCCAAATGTTGAAATAGATTTAAAATGAGCAACAACAGGCAGCATTCATTTTAACTATGAATTTTCAAATCTTAAAATCACCATTGAAGGATTAGTTTGCATTTTAGTAGAACTGTTTTAAGTCTAATAATGTATAATACTTTATTTTAATTTCATACCTGTCTTCTTTTTGCTTCTCAGCCAAAATCTTTTAAATTAAAAGACATCTGAAGTCTTTTTTCCCCAAGAAAATCAGTCTGTGAAGCTTGCCACAGATTCTTTCTTTTTTAGTAAAGTAATTTAACTTAATGAAAAGGCACAATAAAAAACATTTGAAAAAACCCTCTTTCTCATGCCAAAGTAACATAGCATACCACAGTCCTACAATGAAAATCATGTCATTAGAGCAAGGAAATGAAAATGTAGGCTATGTCTACACTTGTAAAGTTAAGTCGACTCTGTTAAATCAACTTAACAAGGTCGACTTTGTTCACTTAAAGTCAACCTTGTTAAGTTGACTTAACAGAGTGGTTACACTTTAAGTCGACTTAAGTCGACCCTGTTAAGTCAACTTAGAAGACATAGCCATCCATACTGGCTTCAAATCAACTTAATACTGTCTACTTAGTGCCATTTCCCATCCACACTGGCTTTAAGTCTAAGGCTTAAGTTGACCTTCAGAGGTGGTGTTATTAAGTCGACTTAAGCTATTATTAAGTTGACTTAAGGAAGCGCTTAAGTCGACTTAATAAAAGCCCAGTGTGGACGCGGCTTTGTGTAGGTCGACTGAAGCGTCCTTAAGTCGATCTAAGTTGCCAGTGTAGATGCACCCATAGTGTGTAACAGGTTATAAGTTTCCTTTCTTCTGAAAAAGCACAGGCCACTGGCTGCACAGAGGAGGGAGATCACTGTGCAGCCACTCTCCCCTTCAGGACACTGACTTGTGGGGAGGCTGTCCCTTCCCCTGACACAGTACAAGGACCAAGTCTGCCCCAGAAACACTCCAGAGCCCTGCCCCTCCTTGCCAGGTGCACCTGGTGTGGGCAGGCAGTCTCAGCCCAGCAGGATCCAAGTGTGGAGGCTGTAGTGGTGGGGGGGGGCGGATATGTGGTAAGCGGGTTCTATGTGAGGTGAGTGGGTTCCATGTGTGGCAATCTGGGTGCAGATGGCTCAGTGGGGTGTCCAAGTGTGTGCAGGACCTGGTTGCACAGGAACTTATGGGAGGGGGTTCGGGGAGTAGGGGCAATGGGACTCTGCTGTGGGATTGGATGAGGGTGGTTGGGGCTCAGTGCAGAGGTCTGGCTCTGAGGCGTGGAGTGTGTGGGGGTGGTCCTGGTTCTGGAAGAGTGGGACTTTGTAGGGAGGGTGATACAGCTGTGGGGCTCGCATCAGGGTGGTCCAGGAGCAGGGGTGTGGCTGTCGCATGGGAGAATAAGCAGGAGGTGGTCTGGATGTCTCTCGGCAGAGTGGAGGTCCAGATGCAGAAGGCTCAGTAAAGAGGTTTTGGGTGCAGGGGGGGAAGTCCAGCTGTACAGATGTTCAGCAGGTAAGGGTGAGCCCTCCCCACATTACTGAAGAATGATGGGAGCAGGAAGTGAAGGTGAGGAATGCAGAGCTTCCTGCAGCTGGGGGAGTTTTCTGAACATGAGTCTGCCCCTTGCAGAGGAACAGGAAATTCCATCCTCCCCAGCCCCCAGCCTAGCCAGGAGCAACTGAGCCTAGAGCAGGAGAGAAGCCACCAGTCAGAGAGCATCACCTGCCACACCCCCACTCTACCAGTAATTTACCTCTCTGCCAGCTACCTCATGCACCCAAAATAACATGCTGGCACTGCTGGGAAGGGGTGCATGACTGCTTTTGCAGCTTCCTTTTGCTTCCATGTCAGAGAGTCATTCTTCTGCAGGGAAGCTGCAGGGACACATGAATTCTGACATCACACAGTGGCACAGAATTCCCTCAGGAGTAATACCTAAATCATACTAACACCGCTTAGTTAAATGTAAAACCTACAAAACCCAAAGTTTATGACTAAAAGAAAGGATGAGAATTGGTTTGACATTAGAAGTGTTTAGGAAAGTGTGTGGTACTGGAATCCCAGGGCCTGGTCTACACTAGACAATTGTGAACTTTACAGTTCTCAGTGATGTGAAAAATCCATACCCCTCAGGAGCACAGTTAAACTGACCTAACCGCCAATGTAACAGCAGCAGGTCAACAGAATAATTCTTCCATCGACCTAACTGCTGCCTGTTGGGGAGGCTGACTACCCCTCCACTGCCGTCAGCATAGTTGCTGTCTACACTGAATTGCTACAGCAGTAAGATTTAACTTGTTTTAACACCATTGAAATGCTTTATATACGCAGTAAGCACAGATTTTATTTTCTATTTTTTTCTTGTGAAACACAGAACTGTCATGTATTTACTCATGCATCACAGAGAAAACACCAGCTGCTGTGCTAAAAAAAGTTAATAATTCTGGTTGAAAGATTCCATATGTTGCAAATATAGAGACGAGAGTCAATACAGAATCTACATTTATGTCACTGGTAAATATGAAAATATTCTAGGGATGGACAAAATATTCCACAAAATAATATGTAGTTTTGGATTTGTTCTTAGAGGGAAAAGTTTCTGATCTGAGAAGGGATGTCATTTTGTCACCCCTGTGCCCATGCCTAGGGTGAAGAATAAATAAAACATGGAGAAATCACCCAGAGGTTTGAGTGGATTTGGGGTTTAGGCTGGTGTACTGAGGTCACTGTCAACATGGCTATTAAAGTCTCCAAGAAGTGAGTTTTGGGGGTTTTAGCATGATTGTAGATAGTATCCTTATTGGCTTTTCTAGAAAATACTTTCTATGGTAGCCTGTAGACCATTATTCCAATATTAGCCTTTCTAATGACTCATTAATTAAGTAAATTGATGTGTAGAAAGTTGTATTTGTAAGAGTCCTTACTGATTAGAGCTAGGTTGGTATTGATATTAGTTCGTTACACAACAGAAATACTAAAATGATCAGTAATAATTCAGAAAATATAGAATATTTAGTAAATATTTCTGTTCTGTGCTTAGGAAAACTGGTTTATATAGTCTCATCATATATTGGTGATAACACTCTTTCCATCCAAGTACTATTTCTGCAGGTTGTTGAACAGATACTACTAAAAATAGACATTTTAAAATCATCAGGTCTAGTTAACTTGCATCCAAGGTTATGTCTACACTTACAAAGTTAAGTTGACTTTGTTAAGTTGACTTAACAAGGTTGACTTTAACTCGACTTTAAGTCAATTTAACAACAGAGATAGCCGTTATATTGGCTTTAAATTGACTTAATAAAATCAATTTAGTGTTAATCCCCATCTACACTGGCCTTAACTCGACTTAAGGAGTCGACTTAAGGCTTATGTCGACCTAAAAGGAAGTGTTATTAAGTTGACTTAAGCTTTCCTTAAATCGACTTAAGGAAATGCTTAAGTCGACTTAAGAAAAGCCCAATGTGGACGCGGCTTTCTTTAGGTCGACTTAAGCATCCTTAAGTCGACCTAAGTTGCCAGTGTAGATACACCAAAAGAGTTTTAAAAATGCTGGCTGAGGGGCTTGCTGAATTCTTTAAGTTGATTTTCAGTAAATCTTGGAGCATAAGGGAAGTTCCAGAAGACAGGAAGAAAGCTAATGTTGTGCTAATTTTTAAAAGAGTAAATGGGATGACCTTGATAATCACAGGCCAGTTAGCCTAACATTGATCTCAGGAACTTAATGGAGCAGTGGATATGGGATTTGATTGATAAAGAACTAAAGAGGTAGATAATGTAATTAATGCAAATCAATCTGGGTTTATGGACTATAGGTCCCTTCAAAATAACTGATATCTGTTTTAAGCGAGATTTCCAGTTTGGTTGATAAAGATAATAGGGCTGCTGTAGTGCACTTAAAGCATTTGACATAGAGCCACACATTTCAATAAGAAATCTAGAACAGTATAAAATTATCATTTCTGTTTGCGGTGTTGTTTTAGTCATGTTGGTCCCAGGAGATGAGAGCGACAAGGTAGGTGAGATCATATATTTTTATTTTTATTTATTGATGGAAGAAAGATATATCTCTACTGCTATGAAGAGCAACACTCCCAGCAGAACACCTTTCAAGATCCAGAATCCTGTTCCAACATGTCATGTATCTCATCCAGTGCATCAAATGCCCCAACAGCAGTTATGTGGGTGAAACT
Organism: Pelusios castaneus; assembly: GCA_007922175.1. Taxonomy (NCBI): domain Eukaryota; kingdom Metazoa; phylum Chordata; order Testudines; family Pelomedusidae; genus Pelusios; species Pelusios castaneus. The sequence continues at coordinate 515,154 of ML686108.1, forward strand.
AGACAATCATTCTGACCTTGAATGAACCCACACTGGACAATGATAAAAGATAATATCACCCTATCACCCAGGAATAAATACTTATCAGAAAATATTCACTCCATATCTGACCTCTGAGCCTTCTTCAAAGAAAACCTGACAATACCTTTAAAAGATGAGCCTGGGAGCTTAAATTCATAACTTTTGGTACTAAAAATCATGGACTCAGCAGAGATACTGTTTTTATATCTCCTTACAACAACCTGTAATCCCTGAATCCTCCTTTGACCTATGACTGCAGAAGTGCTAATGGCCCACTTCAATTTCTGTGGTTCCCTGGCAACTGTTAACTCCTATGCTTGTATTTATAGACTCATAGGCTATGACTACACTTACTAAAGTTAGTTCGAATTAGTTAATTCGAACTAACTAATTCAAACTAATTTTATTTAGTTCAAATTAACTTAATTTGAACTAGCAAAATTTAGTTCCAACTAAGCAAATGCTATTCATGGCACTTGCTTAGTTCGAATTAGCGAATTGCATTGAGTTCAATGGGCCTGTTAGTTCAAACTAAACAGTTCGAACTAACATGGCCACATTGGTTAATTAGAACTAACTAATTCAAATTAACCCTTAGTTCGAATAGCATATTCAAATTTATTAGTTCAAATTAAGGAAGCCCTTAATTCAAACTAACAAAAGCCTAGTGTAGCCATGGCTTAAATTAGTTCGAATTAAACTTCCTTAATTCAAACTAACTTGCCAGTGTAGACATAGCCATAGACTTTAAGGCCAGAAGGGACAATCACGACCGTTTATTCTGACCTCTGCACATTGAGGGCCACAGACCCTCACCCACCCACTGCTATAACCTCTAGCTGAGTTACTGAAGTCCTCAAACCATGATTTAAAGGCCTCAAGTTACAAAGTATCCATCATTTGACCTAGCTGAAACCTGCAAGTGATCTCTGCCCCATGCTGTGTTAGTTGTAATATTCTGATTACCTTTCCCACACCTGAAGAGCAGCTCCCTGTAACTTGAAAGTTTATCGCGGTTTCTTCCACTAACAGACATTTGTCCAATAAAAAATATGATTTCGCTCACCTTGGCTCTCTCAAAAATAACATGATACACACTAAATGGAGTAAAAACTGGCAAACTAATAGGTCTCAAGTGTAATTGTAAATTGGAATGATCGAGTGGATTGAGTTTCCAGTGAGTCCCACAGCGATCAGTTCTTTGTACTCCGCCATTTAATATTTGAATCAAAGAAAAAAAAAATCACTGATAAAGTTTTCAGATGACAGAAAAATTGTGAAGGAGTGATAAATAATGAAAGGGACTGGTCACTGTTTCAGAGCAATCTGGATCACTTGATATATGGGTGGACACAAAATATATGCATTTTAATATGGCTAAATATAAATGTATATGTACAAATGTATAACAAAGCATGTAGGCCATACTCTACTTATAGTATGGGGAATTCCATCCTGAGAAGCAGTAACTGAAAAAACATTTGGGATATTGATGGATATTCAGCAGAACATGCATTCCCAGTGGGCTGCTGAGGCTAAAAGAGCTAATGCGATCTTGGGATGCATCAATGGAGGAATCTTAAGTAGAGCTAAAGAGGTTGATTTACCTCTATATTTGGTATTTGTATTACCACTATTGTAATATTGTGTTCAGTTCATCCATTCAAGAAGGATCTTGATAAATGGGAGAGGATTCCGAAAAGCAGAAAGGGAATAATTACAGGAATAGAAAACATGCCTTATCATGATAGACTATAGCTTAACAATGAGAAGGTTAATGAATGACTTGGTAATAGCCTATAAGTATTTACACAGGGAATAAATATTTAGCAATGGACTCTTCAATCTAGCAGCAAATCTAGCACTATCCAATTGCTGGAAGTTGAAGACAGCCTAATTCAGACTGGAAATAAAGCATATATTTTTAACAGTAGGAGTAATTCACCACTGGAGCAATTCACCGAGGTCCATTATGAATTCACCATCACCGGCAATTTTAAAAACAAGATTGGATATTCTTTCAAAATATATGTTCTAAGAATTATTTGGGGAAGTTTTATGTCTTTGTTATATAGGAAGTCAGACTAGATGATCAAAATGGTCCTTCCTGGCCTTGGAATCTATGGCTATGTCTATACTTGCAAGTTAGTTTGAATTAAGGAAGCTTAATTCAAACTAATTTAAGACTTGGCCACACTAGGCTTTCATTAGTTCGAATTAAGGGCTTCTTTAATTCGAACTAATAAATTTGATTGCTTATTTCGAATTAACAGTTAATTTGAACTAGTTAGTTCAAACTAATCCAATCTGGCCATGTTAGTTTGAACTAACTGCTTAGTTCGAACTAATCAGTAGATTGACCTTCGGCAACTGACTAATTTGAACTAAGCAAGTGCCCTGCATGGCTATGGCTAGTTCAAACTAGCATTCTAGTGGGGCCATGCTAGTTCAAATTAAATTAATTCGAACTAACTAAAATTAGTTTGACTTAGTTAGTTTTTATTAACTAATTCGAACTAGCTTTTGTAAGTGTAGATATAGCCTATGAATCTTCCACTGGGATTGTGGTAACTGGTATTTGGTTTTAAAGTAGTTGTTTCACTGAGTTTGTTCTTTCCATTGTTGCTGGGCTAATTCTCTTTATGTAAGACAAGGACACTGAGGTATATTGGAAGAGAAGTGGCCAGTGCATATAAGTTCTTGTGTGTTAATGGTTTGCCAGATATCTAAGTTGCTGCCTTATTGCTCTGCTTTATTCTTCCAGATGCTAGACAAGAGTGAAGGAAAGGGTTCAAATGGAGCATTTGTGCTCAAGCGAAGTGAGGGAGGAACAAATGAAAGTGGAGGAAAGTACTGGAATTACTGTTTTAGCTCACAGTATCAGCATTTGTGTCCTGGGTGTTAAGATTATAATAGGGCTGTTTTCCTTTCTCCTTTGATTATGGATCCTCTTTCATTGCTGGTGTAGGAGTATGGCATTTTGAGGGATTGAGAATTACTGTCACTACGCTGATGTTATACCAGCAATGAATCTTGCCTGCTATCATTTTCTTAAATCAACATTTTGCCATGCCCGTGAACTTTGGTTTCTTATTTCTAATTGTGCTGTTGGAACTGATTTAAAAAAAAAAAAAAAGCTCACACAGAAAAGGTGTTGTTAGGAGTTGTGACAATAAACCACAGAAATATCCACACTGAAATACATCAGACCAGGGATGTTGCATGGCAACTTCAACTGGCAAAAAGTGCAATAAAATCAGGGCATTAAATCATTCCACATTATGTTTGTGATTATAATAGTAACATATTCTAAGGGTTAGCTCCATAGGGATTTAGGAGTTTAGCTGCCACTTTAATACCTAAATCAAAAACTTAAATCCTCAAAATCCACACTCAGCATCTGCCTAATCCTGTAGTGCCTAAAGTCCATTTGGCACCAAAATTGCCATCAATAAAGGTCATTAGGTGCCTAAAAATCTGCTAATGGACATGCACACAGACACCTCATTCCTGACACCCAGGCATCTATTCTATGTCTAAAATGCAGCACAATCTTCATTTTAGGCATTGCTCCTCATAGTTCACCTTCAGGGCTCAATCCAGTAGGCATTCTCAGATGCCAGCTAACAGGTTGGCCCCACACAGTAGTGTGAGGATTTGCTGCCTCCCATGTAACCTTTATTCCAGTGAGCAGAGCACTCACCCAGAATGTGAGACCCATAATCACCCCCCCCCCCCCCCTCTGCCTGATGTCTAGCAGGGATTTAATCTCAGGTCTCCTTCCTCCTCGAGGAGTGCTTCAACCGCTGGGTCACTGGGTGTTCTTCAGTGGGGCTCTCTAAAATTCGGCTGTTGAATCCATTCCACTTTATAAAATGAGAGAAGCAAGTCCTTTTTACATTTCCTGCTTCTGTTTCCTTTCCCATCCTTTGTCTATCTTTTCTATTTAGATTGTAAACTCTGCAACAGTAACCATCTCTTACTATGTTTTCCTGGTGCCTAGCACAACAGGACCCTGGTTTTAGTTGTTGCCTCGACATTCTGTTGTAATACAAAGATGAGCTAACTCATTATTAATTATTCTTACAACACACATTCCCCCCTCCCACCCCCCCTACTTGTAATAGTCCTATATTAGCTTTTCAGCTACAGGTAGATGGAAAGTAATTTACAAATATTTTGTTGTTTGGGAGGAAAACTACTATCTTTTTACTCTGATTTTTTTTGGAGGACCTTCTCAATTTATTAAAAAACAAATTGAAACCTGCCCTGCAAACTCAATTTGGAGATGCTTCCGTTTAAAACACAAACACAAACAAACTGTGTTGAATTTCAGTGGAGGTGTTATCACCATGATACAATCTGCTCACACTCAGTTATAATGCTCAAAAATTATATTTCAAAACAAGTCCCAGATTGCTCCATGAGCTATGTTATGGAGCTCAGTGTAATTGTTTTCACAGTATCATTGGCTTTGTCTACACTTACAAAAGCTAGTTCGAATTAGTTAATTCGAACTAACTAATTTGAACTAATTTTAGTTACTTTGAATTCACTTAATTCAAACTAGCATGGCCCCACTAGAATGCTAGTTCGAACTAGCCATGTCCATGCAGGGCACTTGCTTAGTTCGAATTAGTCAGTTGCATGACGGTCAATCTGCCAATTAGTTCGAACTAAGCAGTTAGTTCGAACTAATATGGCCACATTGACTTAATTCGAACTAACTATTTCGAATTAAGGGTTAGTTCAAACTAAGCAATCGAATTTATTAGTTCGAATAAAGGAAGCCCTTAATTCGAACTAATGAAAGCCTAGGGTGGCCAAGGCTTAATTTAGTTTGAATTAAGCTTCCTTAATTCGAACTAACTTGCAAGTGTAGACATAGCCATTATGTTTCCACCAATGGTCTAACTATAAAATCAGTCCCACAAGGTGCTGAGCACCAGGGCTGTCCCTAGGGGGGAGCGGGGCCCAGGGCCAATTGTCCTATGCGGGGCCCCACCCCCTATGCTGGGGAGAGTGGGGGAGCAGCCTGCTCTGTACCCCAGGGACCCTGGTTGCCCCCCCCCCCGGGGAGCTGGCCTCAGAAGCCGCAGCGGCCGCAGGCCGGGAAGCTGAGGCCACCCGCTGGGCAGCAGGGAACTGTGGCTGCGATCCCGGCCCCGGGCAGCCGTGGCCACGGCCCCGAGCAGTGGAGAGCCAACCCCAGCTGAGGCAGGGGGCAGGGCTGGCCCAGGAGCCAGGGGAAGCGCTTCTGGTCCTCCCTGCTGCTTTCAGGTTGCTGCTAAAGGCATCAGGGAGCAGAGGGAAGCGTGGCCGTGGCGGGTCCGCAGCACGGGCCCCGCACTGCCCTGCTGGGAGTGGGCCAGTGCGGGGCCCACGTAATCGGCGATCGCCCCGTTCTCCTCCCCCAAAGGATGGCCCTGCTGAGCACCATGACATTTCCAGGAGTGCTCAGCACCTTGCATAATGAACTCCTACATGTGTTCAGAAGAAAGGGAAGAGAAGGAATAATCTTTGCTTTCTGCAGTCAGTTCATTAGTGAACACAGCAGTTCCTTCTTGTCATTTAAAAGGAAAGGAAGAGTTTGGAACAGAACCGTACGCAGGTAACCTCATCTAAGTTAAGAGGTATTTTTTAAACTGCTGATGCCACAACAATTATGTCAAATTAGGGAATCTCACTAACTGCGTAAAATGTAAATAATATAAATTTAATATAATCTATAATAATAATATAATTAATATAATCTATAATAATAATATAATATAAATATAAATTTAAAAGCCTCTGTTAGGATGAAAAGTCAGATATGCATTTAGACGGTAATAAATATTGTGGCTTGAATTATCAGATAAAAATAACTTGGTAATCAGGAGAAATCAAGAGACTAAATCTCCAGTATTTTTCTTTAAGAAGTACACTGTTGGTATGCAAGTGGAATATCACAGCAGGATTATAAATGCAGATTTTCTTAGCTGCGTGAATACAAATGTCTTTAAAACCTGCCGGGACAACCACTATACGTGGAAACACCTTTCTTATTATAACCAGAAACACTTAACCAGGGATTTTTGCAGCACCTTATCTTTCAGGCAGAATAATGACCAGATCTCTCACATAGGCAATAAGTGGGAAAAACAGATGGCTCACAAGTTTACAAGGCTGCACATCAGAAGAGAGTCTCAGAAGAACTGTGAGAAAACTGCGATGGACATAGATATGGTGAAGAGGGAGAAGACAGAGACAGAAGGAAAAAAAATATTACAGCACCCAGACCAAATTGTTTTTTACAGCTGACGTTTCATCTGGAAAAAAGTCTATATAAAATATTTTGTTCTTATACTGTGTAAGAATGTAGCAGCATAGAAAATGTCAAACTGGCTCAGATACATGGTCTGTCTTTCCATGCTGTTTCTGTCCATACCAAGTGCTGAATTCTTCAGAGGATCACACAAGAACCCCCATCATAGACTGATGGGGAAATTTTCAACCTAATCATTAGTAACTAAGCATTATATTAAGGTCTGAAGCATGATGTTTTATATCCCTTCCAAAATGTGTTCTATAGTCTTAAAAAATGTGACCTGATATTCTGGTTTTTCACTTAATCCCGTCCCTCTTTGAATTATGCTAAATTCTCATTCTCAAGTGGGCAGGGAGTTCATTTTTTCCTTATAACTCTCAAATGACATAAATATCTTTTGGGGGCCTACCAATGCTCTATACGCAGCATAAAAGCCTATTATAACAGGCATAAGAATTTGAGCTGAGTCCCTGAATCTTTGACTGTCAGGATCTAGGATTACTGCAAAAGCAGAATGCTCATGCCCTGGATGCACAAAAAAGCCATATTTCACTGTATAATGATAAAGACCAACTCACTCTACCACAGGCCAAGTACTTCCCCGAATAATCAAAATTTACTCTGGCTGAAAATTTGACCCCATATTTTTATCTTTATACAGACCCAGACTCTTGCTTCTAAGTTCTTAACTGCTTGGCCATAGAGTCAAAAAATCTGCATTGTTACAGCGGTGAGGGTAGAATAAATATGGTAGACCAGCAGCCTTCTATGAAGCCAGCTGTGAATTCTGATACCCCCATTTAGTAGAAACTCTAAGGAAGAATTAGATGCAAAGAGGTATAATTTAAGAAGGGATAGCAGTCATTCTTCAGATTGTTGAATTATTCTCATCACACAAACAGCTTGTCCTATTATCCCATACATTTTTTATACAACATCTCCTCTATCTGAGGGCTACACCTGGGAATTTTCAGACTGCCTCAATCAGTTTCGATGAAGGAAGAAGAGCGGAAGGTCAACATCCAGCTTGTAACAGAAGGATAGTTGCATTCTTAACATTAGAGGGACTCTTTTCTCTCCATAACACAGAGATGTGTGTCGCTAATGGGATCGCAGCATGTCCACAAGCCTGTTTCATAGATGGTCAGTGAAATGTGGTGTGAAATGAAGGAGACAAGCAGTAGTATCATAATACTTGATAAAGTGTCGACAGGATGCAAAGGCAGGGATAATTGCATTGATGACAGCCGTTCTCTCCAGGGGGAGGCCGTGTGTTGGTCTTATGTGTTTGCTGCATTTTAGTCATCAGACACCACTCACTGCTGACTGTAGCCAGAGGCTGGTTCTCTCTCCTTTAAGTCATCAGGAGAATAGTGTATGCACAACTCCCTTATAGGAGGATTGTAAGAGAAGAAAAATAAGTGGCCCTGAATGAAATGCTAGTAAAAATGCTAACCCATTCAACTTCCACATACTCCCTTTCCAAGTAGTGATAGAAGTGAAACTAGCCAGGCTTGTATTATAGGCTAAATCAATCTTGAACTAAAAAACGATCATATTCACATTTGAAGGTCATCTGCTTTAAAGTACAGCCATGTTTTACAAAGAAAATTGCCCTGCTAGTAGATGTACTTTTAGCTTGGGAGATCATGACACAGTTGTAACCTCTTATAGTAAGCAGTAAAGTTATGGGAGGAAAAAATCCATGCAGTCCGCCAACCCAGCTACAGGAGTGGGTCTCTGCAATCAGTGCTTCCCTGAGTTCCCAGGTGCAAGCAGATTGTGCCCATCTATATCACCCTTCAGGGAGTAAAGCATTACTCCTCTGGGGAGCTGGCCAACTCTGGTTCCTCCTCATCCCTCCCTACTCCATTTTGGGATTGCTTGTACCCAAATAGGCACAAACAGGAGAGCATATAGACTGACTGCTTGTTCTCAGTTCCCTCTTTGTGCACTTGTGCAAGGGCCAGCAGCAATCTGGGAAAGAGTGCATAGTCATATCATTAGCAGCTGTATAGTAATGCATGCACAGACGTACAGGTGCACACTCAACCATCACCTTTGAAAAGTTTGCATTCACATAGGCATTGGTGCATAGACTTTATTATATCAAAATGGACCTCTCATTGTTACTTAATTTTTGCTAGAGGGGTAAAATGCAAACAGGTGCAGAGACCCAACGCAAAGCAACACTGAAGGATTCACTGAAGTGTCTTGGCCATACCCAACGCAAACTTGTCAAGGGTGAAGCTACAGTGGTGTAAGCTGTGCAGTAGCACCTGGGCTGACAAGGTTATGGAGGTCCACATAGCAGAGGCTGTTCTACCTTAGGCTCTATGGCTGCGTCTACACTGGTAAATTAAGTCGACTTCAGCTTGCTTAAGTCAACTTAATTTACCCTGCGTCTACACTACACTTTGCTTAAGTTGACTTAAGCAGCTTGCTTAAGTCGACTTAAGGAAAATAAAGTCAACAATGAAAATTAAGTCGACTTTATTAAACCTGCTTTTTACTCGACCTAAGGCTTAATTCGGCTTTTTAAAGTCGAATTAAGCCAGTGTAGACGTGGGGTAGCCCTAAGTCGACTTAGGGCTACCCCCAGGACTACACCAAAGCCCTCCCTGCTGGGGGTGGGCACAGGGGAGAGCCTGGCATGCCCCCCCAAAGGGCAGGGGAGAGCCTGTGTGATGCTGTCTGGATTTAGGGAAGCATTTATAATATTATTTTCTATTCATATATCCTAAATGCTCTATAATCCAGAGGAGCTATGTCATGTTTGGTATCAATAGAAAGGTAGTAATTTGCTGGGAATGATTATATAGTTTATGTCTAGGAATTCTATTTGGATTAGAAGTTAGTTTAGATAGGAATTTCGTGTTCTATCTATACTATAACTTGTGTGATTTTATGGAAATGTCTGAGAGGGGTGGGTGTGTCAAACCATTGTCTTCTTAATGTTAAGGAATGTGCCAGGTGATATGGGCCCATTGTGTCCTTAATGGCTCATCAGTTTACTCCCTGGGACCATTCTACCTGGAAAATTCCTAAACATTAAGGAGACAATGGTTGGTGACATCCTGTCTGGGGCGTTCCCATAAAATCACACAAGTTAAAGTATAGATAGAACACCGAATTCCTAACTTCTAATTGAAATAGAATTCCTAGACATAAACTATATAATCATTCCCAGCAAATTACTACCCTTCTATTTATACCAAACATGACATAGTTCCTATGGATTATAGCATTTATGAGATATCCATTGAAAATAATATCATAAATGCTTCCCTAAATCCAGACAGCATCACACACAGGACTCTGCCCTGCCAGGGTCCCTGTTCCCCTTTGCCCCATTGCACATGGACCTGCCCAAGGTCCCCCTAGCCCCACAAAGTCTACCTAGAGCATCCAGTGTGGATGCTCTAGGTCGACTTTGTAAGTTCCCCTTTAAGTCGACTTTAATTTTAAGTGTAGACACACTAAGTTGACTTAGTTAAAGTCGACTTAAAAGTGCAAGTGTAGACATAGCCTATTATAGCTTCAGCACAGTCTACCTGTAGGCAAAGTTGGCAGCTGCCCTCTCTAGAGGGAGGGGGAATCTGAGAAGCAGGCGGCAGCCCCAAATGGAAAGTATTTCCATCCACTCAGCAGCCACTCTCAGCCCCAATCCAGTTAAGCTCATGGCCATGGCTCAGGACTGAATGATTTGGGGCTGCTCCTGGTAGCATTGCTGTGCTGTTGTGGCTTCATTCAGAAGTTCAATGACTCACCTGATTTAAAGTCAGCCCCCTGCCTACACTCAGAGCTCCATGCTTGGCCCTCATGAGCTCTCCCTGCTTTTCTCGACTTCTGCCACTAAACTACTCTCACACTGAGCCATTGCTACAACAGCCAGGAGCTCACCTGTGAAGATGCAGGTGATGGGATGGGAGGGGTATTGCTAGAATCTAGGAAGGGTGGACAGATGGGGTTTCTGGGGGCCAGACGGGGAATGGATGAGCTGGTATGGGTTGTGGATGCTGAGTGCTGGGCCCTGGGTAAGGGTGCCCAGGTCCCTTTGCAGTTAAGCCAAACAGCTCCAGAGGGAAGTGTTGTAGAGAGATGGAAGGGAAGAAGGTCCCTGACTCTGGCTGTGGAGGAGACTGGGAGAGGGTTGCAGGAAGTGGATAAGGAGTAGGTGCCCAGCCCAGGGAAGTGTGGAGAAGCGGGCTGAGGGAGTGACTCTGTATCAGAATCAATCTCTTAGAATATGTTCACTTTAGCTTCTATGCAACATTCTGACAATGGATATTCCTGAGGGAATTCTGTGCCAAAAGAATTAAAAGTCTGCCATGAACTAACTGTTAGGGTGCATCTTGTTGATGCACATAAATAATCTGCTAATATGCTTTGGTTGAATCCTGTTTCTAAAAGGACCAGACCAAAGCTCTCTAATGAACTCAACTGTTAATGTGCATCAGCAGGGTTAGACCTTGATGGGCTAGTGCAGAAAAGATTCACAATCCATTTTCCCACAGTCTAATTGTCTCTGTAGCCAAGACCTTAGGTAGCGATGTAAAATAGACTAGGTGCTGTGATCTTTGAAAAAGTGCTGAGGATGTAGTTGCTTCAGTACTTTTGTTTTTTCATTTGGATGGAAGAATGGATCCTTGTGTTTGGTTTCTATGGTGCAGAGACCATATTTTCAAGCCTGATCTGTGTATTAGTGACAACACTTGTTTCCATTTAATAGCCAGCCCATATGATTTGTAAATGAAAAGCAAATACTGTTTATGTCCAAATTGCAAGTTTTGCCCTGGGCAAAACTCTGGGTCTAGGTATAAAGATTTGGGACTCCATTTTCCCATCACGTTGCTCCCCTTTAACAGTAGTGTAAATCTATTCATTTATTTCGTTCCAGTGCAGTTGCATTTGAAATGGAAGTGATATAATACTGACTCATGCCTTTGAGCTTTTTTGCCTATAAAATGTAGTCCTTCATGTGTACATAGCCTGCAAAAATGTATAGACAGAGCATGTATATCATGTTAGGGCTAAAATGGATACATTTTGAATTTCCAAGATGGTAAAGGGAAGCAAAATTTTAGATTTTGGAATTAGGAAGGGTTTTCCTATAGGGATTAGCAACCTTTGCCAACCCCTGTACCAGCATCTCTTTTCCGACCCTCAGGGGGTGCCAGCAACCTCCTCCACTGAAAAACAAAGTGGCTGCTGCTTAAAAATTCAGTGGTAGCAACTGCTACTTTGCCCCACTTTGCCTCCCTCCTCCCCCCATCAAAAGAAGCCACCTGTAGTGGCTTTTTTGGCAGCATACGTGGGAGCCCCAGGCACGCCACAGAAAGCCACTCTGGGCAGCTTCTTTGGTGGGGGCAGGGGCGGGGCTAGGTACTCCAACAACAAAAACCACCCGGAATGGCTTCTTTTGGTAGAGGTGAGGTCCCCAGATGCGGCTTCACTGGCAGCAGCAGGGGAGGGGAAGGGGGGAGCAGGAGGGTCCCTAGGTGCCCCCCAAAAGAAGCTGCCCAGAGAGGCTTCCTTTGGCAGCAAAGGTAGGGTTCCCTGGCACGTCCTCCAGAAAAACTGCCTGGAGCAGCTTCTCTCATTGGTGTCTGCGGTGGGTCCCCAGGAACGCCCCCCAGAGATGCCGCTGGAGCAGCTTCTCTCAGAGGCAGGAGCGGAGATCTTGGCAGTGACACAGAGGGCCTGTGTGCTGCTCCAGATCGTACAGTGTGCCACTCCTGGCATGCATGCCGGGGGTCGCTGACTCCAGGCTCTATGCCTTGCTATGACTCTGAAACGAATTATAACAAGGAGGATTTGCGCTGCCTGCATGCTGCAGATGGAGATCACGTCCCTTATCAAAACGTCCTAAAGTATCAATAAGGATGAAACCCAAAGTTCTAGATAAATTGAAAGGGCTCTATAGAAATTACTGTAAAATCCTACATAACTTAATCGGGAATGAGCTTCTTTCCACAAGTGTTATTATCTGTCCTATTGAATTCTATACCAGGGCTATCACCTTCTATTAACTTTTTTATTATAGGCATTTTGGACTATCCTGTTGGAATTTATCTGTATTAATTAGATATTGATTCAATGCACTAGACATTCTCCATAGTGATGTGCTAAATGCACAGAGGCATCATGAAGTGAGTTCACTTAATTTCATTCAAATCACAAATTAAATAAAAAAAAAAGAATGAGAATTAGCATTGAAAATGTTAACCCTTTTAGCCTTAACAAAGCTGAAGCCACTATCTCTTTCCCATGGCTTCTGTTCCTGTTCTCAGTCCAGAAAATTATCTCCTGCTTAGGATATGCCCAGTACACTCATCCTGCCCATTGACGGCCAAGTCTATCATTCTCCTTTTCTTGCTCTCTGAAGGAACTGCACTCCCCATTAGCCATCTGCATAGTCACCTGAGAATCAGCCATGACTAGATAGCTACAGACATCTGGATTATTTTAATAGACTATAATTATGGGTGCTTTGCCTGAGGAAAAAACTAAGGACTGTGAGATGTGGCTTAGAAACTTCCTTGCACTGTAGAGATCCTTTAATATTCTATGACAAAAATAAGTATTTTACTCTTTTAGGAAGTGACATTATCTGTTTTTTAGATTTCATCCAGCTGTTGCTCATGCTTTTTCTTCAAAAACTCCTGAGTGCAAAATCCATAGCCTATTAACATGAATATAAAAATAGAGTGTCACATTTAAAATCTCTGAAAGAAAAAAAAAAAGCACTGATTCTCCAAAATAAAACACACAAGAATTGTGTATAAACTGAAAAATGGAAGAAAAGCAATTTCAACCAGAAAGAAATTAGGCACTGACTATGGCGCCTTTGTGAAAATATCTTCACACAAGTGGATAGTTTTATAGAAGGAAAGGAGTATTGTTTAGCATGCCTGACAAGCAGGGGGTAATAAAACCTTGAGGAGAAAGAACAACACAGGCTAACCTGACAGGTTAGATCTAACTTACTTGCTTACACACTGTCATTTTAAACAGCGTGCTAGTACTAAGTGCTGTAAAAATATGTCTTGGCATTGACTTTGAGGCATTCCATGTATTGGAAAGGTGCCCAGTGTTTCATTTAGCAGCTATAGAGGGTTTATTCTCTGGTCAATGTGTCTGTGCAGCCCCTGTTCACATTAATAGAAAATATGTGTGAGTGCACTCATGGGTGAAATGATCCCAAAGAGCTCACATTAGTATTCAGGTAGAATAATTAAAGGCAGAGTTCATAAGTTCCAATCTACAGATAAAAGGTCTAGTACAATTTTATAAAAGTTTTTATTTCAGATATGCACAGTAGATCGAAATTATTTATTGGGCTCACAGTTAAACCGTAACATTAGCATCTTCCATAAAGTATTATTGTATTCCGTGCGATGAACTCTACATCAAACTCTGCATTTGTTATCTTGTGTTTTTCATGCTGCAGAAGCTGATCCATGGATCTTTGCACAAAATTAATCTCTAGTTAGTTCATCTTATTTGAATCACTAAGAATAATATCCCCCAGTACTCTTCAGTATCGTATTGCTCTTCTTTCTTATGGCTTGGGTAAGTAGCAACAGATTTATATCTAGATTTGATAGCCAGCACACTGCTGCAGTAGTGAACTGGTGAATATGGTTCATGGTCCCAGCGAAAGAAAGAAGATACTTAGGGCAGGTCTACAGTACCCACCGTTTTTGGCGTCAGTCGAAGGGAGATACTCAAGATTCCTAAAATAACTTCCATATCTCCCTCCGATTTCCCTACACCTAGAACATCCACCACAGTGAATCAAAGGGAGGGCTCTCCCACCATAGTGAGTCAAAGGGAGGGCCCTCCCCTTTGACTCAGAGCTATGCTACTTACAGGAATGATCTTCAAGGACTGACTTCCCGATTGACTGAGCAGGTCTTTACAGCAATTTTGCCACCATCAGTGAAGACAAGCCCTCAGATAGCATGTGCTCCATCCAACAGTCGCATACAGGTGTTTGTTTCATTTTCCATTTTAAAAAGGTTTGTCCACAACTCCCATGAGATCATAGAATCATAGGGCTGGAAGGGACCTCATGAGGTCATCTAGTCCAACTGCTTGCTAAAAGCAGGACCATTCTCACTAAATCATCCCAGCCAAGGTTTCGTCTAACCAGACCTTAAATATCTCCAAAGACGGAGATTCTACCACCTCCCTAGGCAGCCCATTCCAATGTTTCACCACCATCCTAGTGAGAAAGTTTTTCCTAATATCCAACCTTGACCTTACCAGCTGTAATTTGAAACCATTGGTCCTTGTTCTGTCCTCTGTTACCATCGAGAACAGCCTAGCTCCCTTCGCTTTGGAGCACACCTTCAAGTAGTTGAAGGTTGCTATCAAATTCCCCCCTCAGTCTTCTCTTCTGCAGACTAAACAAGCCGAGTTCCTTCAGTCTCTCCTTGTAAGTCATGTGCCCTAGCCCTCTAATCATTTTTGTTGCCCTCCGCTGGACTCTTTCTAATTTGTCTACATCCTTTCTGTAGTGGGGAGCCCAAAACTGGACACAATATTCCAGATGCGGCGTCACCGGTGCCAAATAGAGGGGAATTATCACATCCCTCAATCTGCTGGCAATACTCCTACTGATGCAGTCCAATATGCCATTGGCCTTTTTGGCAACAAAAGCACTGTTGGCTCATATCCAGCTTCCCGTCCATCATAACCCTCAAGTCCTTTTCTACAGTGCGGCTACTTAGCCAATCAGTCCCCAGCCTGTATTAGTGCATGGGATTTTTCTGTGCTAAGTGCAGGACATTGATATCCTGATACAATTCAATCTTTCAATTGAAGTAGCAATCTTTCTGACATAAATCAAAATCCAGTGGTTTTTCAGCAGGGTGGCAGACAAGCTGTTTATTTTGATCAGTCAAAACACTCCATTGGTACATCTACACTGGAGCCTTAGGTCAACTTAAGGAAGGTTAAATCGACCTACAAACTCCTGCGTCCACACTGGGCTTTTATTAAGTCGACTTAAGCGCTTACTTAAGTCGACTTAATAACACCAGCCAGTGTAGATGGAGAAAGCCCTTAAGTTGACTTAACTGGCCTCCAGGCCCCCTGCCAGCTACCCACAATGCACCACTTGTCTGTCGACCTAGCACCTGCCAGTGTGGACGCAGGCAGTCGACAGGAGTTTTCAATGTGGACATTCTGAGTTGACTTAACAAAGCCTCCAGGGTAGACATCCCCATGTACCTCGCCATTGAGTCTTGGCATTGAAGTTGGGTGTAAGACTCTTGACATTATTCCAGAGGGTTATGGGATTTTTAATCTTGTCTTTGACGGGTTCTGCAGGTGATCATGAAACAAGATCCTCATGTTTGCATTGACATGGTTAAGAAAGTGAGATGTCTAGGCAGAGCTTCTAACCTGTGGAGGCTGAATGTGCAATAGCACCAGGAGCTAGTAGACTGGTATTGATGAGTCCCAAAGACTGGAGTAGGAACTATATGAATTGCCTCCTCTATCTTCCATCATACAGCCATCAAACATGCAGATCCTTGTAAACCATGATAGTCTTGAGAGCTCCACCGATGGTAAGGGCCATCCACATAGCCCTTCAACCCTGCACTGCTACACAGAGCCCCTGCTCCCATCAGCAGCTAGCTACATCGGTTCCATTGGGAACCATACCGCCAGTGGCTTACCCAACTATGCTGCCCATCTAACTTCAAAGAAAAGTTGTTCCAAAGTCCAAAGAGAAAACCCACTACACTACAAGACTCAATGTTTCTTGTCCACATTTGTCTAAAGGGAATTCCTAGCCCAAAGAACATTCCCCAAAACTAGCTTCTTGCCCTACCATTCCAATTTGCAAGTATAGTTTCCCATGACCTCATACAGTCCTCATAGGATTTAAGAGAAGGAACAGGGAACACACCATGAATTTGGCTTTCCTACTTTTGTATGCCTTGCATTTCACAGGGAGGTTTTGGTTCCCCTCCATTTACAGAAGTAGAGAGATGTAGGAAGCCCTATATTTTAGTATAGGACACTGTAAAAGTGTTGTTGCCCCGCTATGGTGCACCAGGGGTTAAAAAGACCTGAGGGTGGCAGCCAATGGTTTGCTGGGAGCTGGGAGCCAGTCAGGGACAGATAGCCCAGTATAAGAAGGGAGCTGCAGGGACTAGCAGTTTAGTCTGCATTGAGGACTTGAGGGAGAATGTCCTCTCCCTAGCTGGCAGGCAGAGGGAGTCAGCACCCTGGAGAGGTCACAGTGCACCAGTGGGAGCTGATCAGGAGGTGGGGTTCTGAAGGTGCAGATGGTGGCAGTGGTTGGAGCAGCAGTCCAGAGATGAGGGTGCCAGGAGCAGACAGCATCTGGGACTCCAGAGTAGCAAGCTGGAATCAGACTGGAGGTGAGGGTCAGCGCGCAGCTGGGGGTTGTGGTAAAAGCAGCCCAAAGAAACAGAGTGTGATAGAGAGAGTGGAGGGAGATGGCGGCATCAGTGCTGAGGTCGTGAGACATAGGGTCCCTAGACTCAGAAAAGTGGGTGGGCCTGGGTCCATCCTCACTCCCCCTGAGTGCCAGGAGCGGCTGAACGCTCACAGCCAGACTGTTTTACCTAGTGGCCAGGACTAGCGAGTGAGACTTTACCCTGGGAAAGGGTAGACTTGGACATGGACTCGGCCGGAGAATTGAAGTCCTAGAACAGGACTCAGGACTGAAGTTCGGCATCCAGAGGCAGAGCATCAACCACCTGGTGGGGATCACTTGAACTCATTCCCCAGTAACAACCATAGGAGGCGCTTGTCAAGAGGGTCCATGCAAGAGAGTCCCATGCTGAAATCCATTATAGACACATTTAGTACTCTCCTATTAGGGATATTTAGGAAACCAAGCCTGTTTAGAGAGTAATTTTTATTTCATTTCTTCCTCTCTCATCTATAGTCAAGGGAGTGAAGTATACTAGTTGTGGGCACACTGGGCTTTTATTAAGTCGACTTAAGCATTTCCTTAAGTTGACTTAAGGTAATCTTAAATCGACTTAATAACACCTCATTTTATGTCGACTTAAGCCTTAAGTCGACTCCTTAAGTCGACTTAAAGCCAGTATGGACGGGGTTTAGCACCTAAGTCAACCTTATTAAGTTGTCTTAAAGTGTTAAGTTGACTTAATAAGGTCGACAAGGGGCTATGTCTACACTAGAAAAGTTAAGTCGACTTTGTTAAGTCAACTTAATATGGTCAACTTAAAGTTGACCTTATTAAGTTGACTTAACAAAGTCGACTTAACTTTTCTAGTGTAGACATAGCCTTTGTATCAGGAAATAAATTGAGCAACAAAAGCATAGAAAGGTAAAGTTTGAGGTTCATGAGACCCAGGAATTACCCAGGAATAACTGTTCAATAATATAACTGTTCAATAATATACCTATTACCCAGGAATAACTGTTCAATAACATGATGAAAGGAGACCATGTGAGACATAAGACACTGTGCAAATGTCTTTTTCTACCAGAAGAGCACCTGTAATTGAAATAGCAAAAGAAGAGCTCTTACCAAGCAGGGCATGCATCTCCTAAGCTAGTTGTTAAAGAAACAGATGCAAACCAACATATAAGGCTACAAAAATCAGTCTCAGAGGGACTTGCTTATACCATGTTTTCCTTTAAAGTTGAACTGCTCATTGATGATGTTGAAATACTACACATGCAATGTAAAGTACAATATAGCCAGATAAAAACCAGCGTAATGGGCTTACATCCTCCAAAATTCATTGTCTTATGCCTCTTTGAATCATTATGGCAAATATTATTTCACTGGGCAACAAAAGTCATCCAAACAAACAAGGAGTCCTGTGGCACTTTTAAGGTATGTCTACACTTGCAACTTAGGTCGACATAAAGATGCTTACGTTGACATACAGAATGAAGTGTTCACCATCAACACTTGTTAAATCGACCTAAGTTGCCAGTGTAGACACACCCAAAGTATCTGATATGCGATTGCCTTCAGATTGAGAGACTGTGGGTTAATATTGCTTGCTATGTACTACCTAGCACCTCACCTCGTCTTAGTGGAAATTAAGTACATGAAAAAGTATTTGCTCTTAGGTAGATTATTTAGCAAACCTGTGAATACTATGGGCCATATTCACCTCTGGTGTTACTATGAAATCAATAGACTTACATCAAAGGAGAACAAAGTTCCATGCCTTCCTTTTTTTCATTGCTCAGCTATTTTTAGTTTTCTGTCATTAGCGTCACAGTTTATGTACAGAAGGAGCTCTCTGAAGAAATACGTATTACGTAACTGGTGTACAAACAGATAGCATCACTTCACCTCATCAATATACATCAAATATGTCAAGGGAACATTGACTTTGGTTATCATGAAAACAGTTGTCATGCCATTCAGGTAAACAACTGAGCATGTAAATAAGCCATCTATAATTTTTAAGATCATGATCCTAGGATAAGAAAATCCAAATGATTGCCCACACTGAATGTTCATGTCTATAGTTAAGAGGATTTTCCACAAGTAATCCATCTTTAAATCAGATTACTTTAAATAGGATAGCAACCTATAAAATGAAACTTTGACCCCTCTTGGATTAGATGCTGTTGACAATTCCACTCCCATTTTATCTCTTCATAAGAGATCTGCAAGAAAACGGTGAAAAGATAACCCTCTTTGAGTCCCTTATAACTAATTGCAATTTTTTTTCCTATTTCTTGCAGGTAACTAAATATGGATTGGAACTACAGCCAATTACTTGGCGATTTTAGAGACATAGACCCTTTCCGAATCTGCCCAGCGCAGCGTAATATGCCGTGTGTGTGTGTGTGTGTGTGTGTGTGTACACATATATTTCTGTAAAGAATTTTGTAATGTAACAGTAAACATGACACCCACACTAAGTGTTTAAATGAGATTTCTTTCATTCTCTACTCACAATATTACAATGTTTATAAGGAGGGTGAGATGTAATTGCAACTCCTAATATTCTCCATAACAGTCTATAAGTTTTTATTATATTTATAGAATCTGGATCAAATGATGACTTCACTGATACCCAATTAAATTCCTGGGATGTATCTTGTATTTTAATTGGCTGCCTATATTAACTGTTTAATTTCTTGAATATATAAACAGGGATGAGTAGAAATTCTCAATTAATCAAAATATAGAATAAAGAAATAGCTACATAGGTTAGTTAAACGTTACAAATCCTATACAGAATTAGCATTCTTACTGGGGTGAGTTGGGGGAAGCTTGAATCTCCATGAAAAATTCAAACAAAATCTTTCTTTAATGTTTAAAACTTCTTTCTCTTTGAATTCTTTTACATGTTCTTCTCTAGTAAAAATACCAAGATGCCACAAGAGAGGCTATTTCTGTGCTATTTCTAACTCAGTAGGAAATAAGAAGTACAAGAAATCTCACAAGAAAAGCTTTTCCAGCAAGATTTCCATCCTGATTTCTAGAGAATAATTCCTTTTAGGTTGGCCAATTACTAGAGCTACAGTCAGATTTTCATGACAAAAATCTTTTAACAGGTTTAAAAGTGGCAAAAATAAACCTATTCTTACAAAAAAAAAAGATTATGAGAGATAGAATATAGTGGATAAAGATTAAATCTACCCCTAAAGATGACTGAGAAGAATATAGTCCGTCCTTCAGGCAATGGAGCAGTTTTACATACAATCTACACAGGCTTCATCAGACAATGGATGAAGGACAGCAGTGTGCTTCCAGCCCAACACATTCCCTCTAAGAGAGGGCTAGTGGCTTTTACATGAACATGGGCACTATCGTACAAGGAGCTTCTATGGGAAAAGGACTCTGCACTGTGTTGTTGGGTGCAGACTCATCCCTCCACACACATCCAGAACCCAACAGAATTGCATTTGTTCTGCTACCAAGAGGTGGGGACTGGATTTGCCCTTTAATCCATTTTTTTAAATATATATATAGTCCAAGGATACATACTTTTACACCTGAGGGAATTCTTCACCAAAGTAAATAAATGAAAATTCTGCACACATTTTAAAATTGTACAAAACTCCACAAATGTTATTTGTCAATAAATAAATGTGGAAGCTTCCTAACGGCAGTGGGGAGCACAAAGCAGTGGCTGCATGCAGCTGGGAGATTATCTTGCAGCCTCCTCTGATTCCTTCCCAGAACACAGACTTGGTGGTGATGCTGGATCTGACTTGACCACAGTGCAAGGGTTGGGCCTGCCTCAGAAACTCCCTGGGACTCTGCCCCTCTGTGCCAGGTACAGCAGACTCAGCCGAGCAAGATAGAAGCGTGGAAGGGCTTAGACTGGGGGGATCTAGGTATGGGGTAAGAGGATTCTTTGAGGGGTAATCTGGGTATGGGAGGCTCAGTGGAGAAGGGTCCATGTGGCAGTGGATCTGGAAGCACATGGGGTGATTGGGGGGTTCCCGATGCAGGGGCACTTGGACTTTGCAGGAAAGGTCCAAGTAAAGGTGATTGGAGCTCAGCAGGAGAGGATCAGGGAATGGGATTTGGCAGGGAGGTTCTGCATATGGGGACTCAGTGGCTATGTCTACACTGCAAAATTTAGGTTGACTTTCCCAAGTCGACCTTACTAAGTCGACTTTAAGTCGACCTTATTAAGTCAACTTAGAGAGTCGACACAGGACTCTTAAGTCAACTTAAACCTGTCCTTACTAAGTCGACTTAGAGAGTTTACACTAGACTCTCTAAGTCGACTAGTTAGGTCCAGGGGGAGGTGAGGCTCCTTCGGAACCTCGGCTCCCCAGGCTAGGAGGGCTTGTGCTCGGAGATCCAGCCCTGCATGGGGCTGGCTCTCCAGGAGGCAGCAAGCTCTGGAGCAGTCCAGGGGAGAAGGGAGCATGGAGCTCCCTTCTGGCCCAGACTGCTCGGCTCCCTTCAGGCCGGGACGTTCAGGTCCCTGGCAGAAGGGAACCCTACGCTCCCTTCTAGCCGGGACCAAGCGGTCCTGGGGAACTCCCTTCTAGCCAGGACCAAGCGGTCCTGCAGGGCTCCCTTCTAGCGGTCTCAGGGAGAAGGGAGCCGCCGCTTCCTTCTTGCTGGGACTCGCCAGTCCCAGCCAGAAGGAAGCGGGTGGGTCCTGGCTAGAAGGGAGCAGGGGTTTCCCTTTTTGCCAGGACCCCAGCAGTCCTGGCCAGAACAGAGCCCTGGGCTCCTTCCTGGCTGGGACCGCGCTCCGGCTGCTGGGGAGACCCTGGAGATTCCCCAGCAGCTGGAGCGCCCGCAATTGCTGGCACGGCAATTTAACTTTAGAAGTCGATTTAAGCGTTAAAGCATTAAAGTTGACTTAAAAGCAGGTCTGATTAAGTCGACTTTAAATTTCCTTAAGTCAACTTAAGCAGCAGCTTAAGTCGACTTAAGGAAACTCTAGTGTGGACGCAGAGTAAATTAAGTCGACTTAAGCCTGCTTAAGTCGACCTAATTTACTAGTGTAGATGCACCCAGTGGGAGGGGTTTGGGTGCTGAGGGAGCGGGCATTGGTGGCAGTTTGACAGCAGCTTGTTAAAGCTCAGTGGGTTGGGGGCGGGCTTCTCAGGTCGGTTCAAGTATCAGGGTTGAGTGCAAAGACTCAGTGTGGAGACGGTCTACTCTTCCAGCTTCCCCATCAAAATGTCACTTTTCTACAGGAAAGCAAAGAAATCTGTGCGGGACATGAATTCTATATACATACACTGGTGCAGAATTAACATAAGAACATAAGAATCACCATACTGGATCAGACATATTGTCCATCTTGCCTAGTATCCTGTCTTCTAACAGTGGTCAATGTCAGGTGTTTCAGAGGAGATGAATAATCATTAAGTGATCCATCCCATTGGCCATTCCCAGCTTCAGGTAAACAGCATTCGCTGCCTATCCTGGCTAATAATAATTGAGGGAATCTATCCTCCGTGAACTTATCTAGTTCTTTTTTGAAGCTGTTATAGTCTTGGCCTTCATAACATCATCTGGCTAGGAGTTCAAAAGGTTGGGTGCACAGTGTGAAGAAATTCTTCATTTTAAACTGCTGACTACTAATTTCATATGGTGACCCCCAGTTTTTGTGTTATGAGAAAAATAAATAACACTTCCTTTTTCACTTTCTCCACTTCAATCATAATTTTATAGACTCCTATCATATCCTCCCATAGTCATCTCTTTTCCAACTTAAAAAAGCCTCAGATCTTATTAATGTCTACTTATATGGAAGCTTTTCCATACCCTTAATTATTTTACTTCCCCTTTTCTGTACCTTTTCCAATTCCAATATATCTTTTTTTGAAAAGGGGTAACCAGATCTGTGTGCAGCATTCAAGGTGTGGGCATACCATGAATTTATAAAGAGCAATATGGCATTTTTTGGCTTATTATATACCCCTTTCTTAATGATTCCAAACGTTCATTAGCTTTTTTCACTGTCATTGCACACTAAGTTCATGTTTTCAGAGCATTATCTACAATGACTTCAAGATCTGTTTCTTGAGAGAAAACAGCTGATTTAGAACTCCATTTTTATATGTATAGTTGTGATTATGTTTTCCATTGTGCACTATTCTACATTTAACAACATTGAATTTCATTTGCCATTTGTTGCCCAGCCTCCCACTTGTCTGAGATCCCTTTGTAACTCTGCAATCTGCTTCGGATTTAATTATCTCGAGTAGTTTTGAATCATCTGCAGATTTTACCACCTCACTGTTTACCCTTTTTTTCCAGATCATTTCCAGCACAGGTCCCAGTACAGACCCATGGGGGACATCACTATTTACCTCTCTCCATTCTGAAATCTGACCACTTATTCCTACCCTTTGTTTCCTATCTTTTAACTAGCTACTTATCCAGGAGAAGATCCCAGGATCACATTGAATTCTTTCTCAGAGCACACCTTGAGGCAAAGGCTTGCAAATGAGCATTAGTAACCCACTTTTACAAAACCGTTAAATGAATCAAAGGTCCTCCTCAGATACAGTGTGGAAAGGAGTGTTTGTCATACTTGACCACTAGAGCACAAAGTGACTGAAAATAAAACGTGAAGTGTATTCCATTAATATATGTTGGCACAAAATATTGATGTATTCCAGTGTTTCTCAACTGGTGTTCCGTGGAACACCAGTACTCCACGGAAATAGTAAAGGTGTTCCACGACCAACCCCAACTCCTGATGGGGGTGTGGGGAGAGAGCAGGGACTGAATAGAAAGGGGTTAAGGAGCAATGCAATGAGTTGACACATACTGGGAGATTTGAAGTGTCCCTGCCAGATAGTAAAGCTTCCAGGCACATGTCAGCATCCACTGCTGCCCTGATCCTTTGCTGCAGCTGGGGCATTTTAAATTTCTCGCCACTGTTACCGCCAAGATCTAAATTGCTTGGACATAACTTCCACGGTAAAACTTTTTTGACAAACCTTACTCCAAGAATAGATGAACTTGGTGCAAACGTGTATACCCAAAATTCTCATTAAACTTGAACAATATCATTTTCAGTTTTAAGTTGTGTGCATAATCATTATGTCTCTTCTTTTTAAAGAAATAAACACATGTTAAATTAATAAAAATGTATTTAATTTGGTTTCCTGAATTGTTTTTGCAGGAATGCATAGTGCACAGATATTATGAACATTACAGAACATTATAGCCAGTATATAGCAACTTTTTTGAGAAAGTTTTCATCAGGTGTTCCATGTAAAGTAATTAATACCTTGGCTTTAGGTATTTCCAAGTCCAGTAAAGGTTGAGAAACACTGATCCATACTCTAACAGCTTTTGACATTGTTTCTCACTTCACTAAAGCTATACCTCCCCTTTATAGCCCTCTTTTCTCAGACCAATGAGATAATGAACACCACTGGGACATTAGACACAAAGCAAAGAGCTTGGTGGATTTCACTCTCCAAAAAACTGGACATGGAGATGGGCTGCTCTTATGCTCTTCATGTCCATGTTCGTGAGCATGAGCATAATACACAGGATGACATGCTGCGAATTATGAAGGAGAAATCAGAAGTGTTGAGGCATCCTGTTGAGCGTCAAGAGGAATGGCTTGAGGCTAGAATATCTCTGCGGACCCTGCAGAATGCCCTGTAAAGATAGCCCTCTTCCCACTCCACCTCCCGCAAATGTTCCAGGTGGGGCAGGACGGGCGGGAAGTGCATTATCCTTTCCGCTTCACACCAGCAGTGAATACTAAGAACAAAGGACCGAGGCTTTCTGTGCTTCTACAGACAAGCTAACTTGGTTTCACTCCTTTCAATTTCATAACATCATTTGTCCAAGGGTAAACTATTTTCCTGATCTTTCAGTTTCTTTAGATTTGTCCAATAAAAGTCAACATTTTGAGAATTAAATGCTCTTTTTTATTTATTCAAAACATAGGGGGTGTAGAAGGGGAGGTACAGGGAAACTGATGCAGTGGAGGAGATTGTATGGGAAGGCACAACACAGATAAGCAGTGTTCATTAGTGTGGCTCATTACTGAAATGGATTTTCAAGGCCTCCTGGAGATGCAGTACTCCTGACTGGACTCTCCTTATCTGGATGCTCAAAATTAGCAAACAGCCTATCCACTTCCACTCCCCACCCCTCCAGAAACTTTTCTCCCTTGGCCTCACAGGAGCACACAGCAGGAACAGTGTGAATATTACTTTCACTGAGATCTAATCTAGTAAGCTAAGTGCGTCAGAGACTCTTTAATCATCCAAAGGCACTTTCCACTACCTTTCTACACTTTCTTAGCCTGTTGTTGAACCGCTCCTTACTGCTGTCCAGATGTCCAGTGTACAACTTCATGAACCAAGATGCAAGGGGTATGCTTGGTCTCTCAGGATCACTATTGATATTTCAAAATAGTCAATGATTATTTTGTGATTCAGAAAGAAAATTCCTCCTCACAGTTCTCTGAACAGACCTGCTTTCTTAAAGATGCACACGCCGTGCACCTTTCCTGATCATCCCATATTAATGTTGGTTAAATGCCCCTTTGACAGGGTGCTAGGCAAAGGAAAGCTGATCCAGCCCTCTGTTATGAGCCCAGTTAAGAAAGGAGAATTGGATCCATTTCAGTAAGCCTGCACTTAGTCAACCAATAGGGAGCAGTTGCTGGGCTCATTAGCCAGGGGCTACAAAAGGCTCACAGGAAGGAGGTGCAGGAAGGAAGAGTCAGAAAGGGTGCATCTACACTGGCAACTTAGGTCGACTGAAGGAAGCTTAAGTCGACCTAAACAAAGCCACGTCCACACTGGGCTTTTATTAAGTCAACTTCAGCATTTCCTTAAGTCTACTTAAGGAAAGCTTAAGTCGACTTAATAATACCTCGTTTTAGATTGATTTAAGACTTAAGTCGACTCTTTAAGTCAACTTAAAGCCAATGTGGATGGGAATTAGCGCCTAAGTCAACTTTAGTAAGTCAACTTAAAGCGTTAGGTCGACTTAATAAGGTCGACAAGGGGTTATGTCTACACTAGAAAAGTTAAGTTGACTTTGTTGTCAACTTAATTAAGTCGACTTTAAGTCGACTTAAAGTTGACCTTATTAAGTCGACTTAACAAAGTCGATTTATCTTTTCTAGTGTAGACATAGACAAAGGGAGAAGCTGTATACCTCACTAGCCCACAAAATAAAATATAAATCTGAACAAGTATGTAACCCCTTTTTTAACCTTGGTAAAAACGTTCCACTGGCAATCATTATATTAACTAAAGAGACATCCTGTGACTCTAAGCAATGAAACACATTGAGACACCAGACAGGCACCAAACGCCCACAAACAGATAATGTCACAGTTTAAAGGTAAGACACAAAGAAAGAAACTGAATAAGAGTGATAAGACAATGATTGGAACAGAGACACAGATCCCAAAGACTGTAACAAGATGTCTTATTATGATTATGTAACACTCCTGTAGAAGTTTGTTGTGATTAAGTTTTCTTTCAAGAAGTAAAGTAGCGATAGATTGATAGTTTTAAGAGTGATTGAAATGTTATGTATGAATAGTTCATAGAGGTGAGAAGTACCGGGCCTGTGATAAGATCTCGCAGGGTCCAGGTGGCCGAAGAATGTGCGAGTAATGCTATCAGGAGATGGTAACTATCAAGGACATTAAAACATCAACATAATAAAGTTTGCAACAGGACTCAGACAAGAAAGACGCCATGTTCATTATTTTGTAAAAGATGGGAATGACATGACACACTGATTGACTTTGTGGTTTGGCCCTATATAAAAGGTGGAGAAAATTTGGGACTTTGGGTTCGTTCTGCAAACTCCAAGGAGCAGTGTGTCATGACCGAGTGGACCCCTGCTCTGTTCCATCCTCGAGCTCAAACTATCTGGCCAATAGTTTGACTCGAGCAACGTTGAGGCTGGTAACTATCTCCAGAACTATCTTTGCAGAACTCTGTGTGTGTGTGTGTGTGTGTGTGTGTGTGTGTGTGTGTGTGTGTGT
>ML686108.1:541950-587268 GCA_007922175.1 Pelusios castaneus
GTGTGTGTGTGTGTGTGTGTGTGTGTGTGTGTGTGTGTGTGTGTGTGAATAAGGACACTGCAGTAGGTGATTAAGCAATTGTCTCTTTTCTTTTGATAAAATTCTTTGTAGTTACAATAAACGTGGCGTAGTGCCTTATCCCCTGCATAAGATCTCGCAGTTTATCTTCTAAAAAATATAATATTCTTGTAACAAAGCCACAGAATAGGGAGAAGAGTGAACTCCCCTTGGTTGGTGGCTGAGACTATGAGGACCCTGAGGTGTTAAGCTGGACTATTTGTATATAGAAGATGATGAGCAAGCAACCTGTAAATAAACCACATTGGTGGGAGTATGAAACTGAGGTCTCTGAGTGATTTGTGGGTGCAGAGGTCTTGAGCAGCGGCATGGCTCTGTGCAAATCCGCGACCACCTCCTATGATCCACCAGTGCCTACAACACCACTGAGAACACTTTTCTATTTATGTATGCTGGTGCCAGGACAAGGATATATATAGGTGCTATCTAATGCCTTACCACAGTTAGGTGGCAAAACCATACACTGTGTCCTGCACATTCTCCAGAGTCACTAACTTTCTAAAGTAAATTAATGGCCCTGCACACTTGGATCACAATAGAACCCCATGGTGAATTTACCAACTCCAAGTTGATTCTCCACTGATTGCTAGCAGTCTGGCATTGCAGTCTTCCACACAGTGATTGTCACTCACCTCTCCACTGTTATAGCAGGTCTCATTTTAGTATTGCTGTGTTTCGGGGCTGGGGAAAGCTCTGCACACAGTTCCCAGAAAGTGGCCTTCTACATTTGAAAGTTCTTCAGCTACTGCTCGACATCCATAACTTCATCATGATTCAATCCCACCAGGCAGTGCTTGTTTCCCCGGACCAGAAATGTTGCTCCACCATGTTCAGTTACAGCGTAATGCTAAGCAGCAACCGGGAATCATTTCATTCTATGGCTTATAGCAAGGCTGGTTGAAGGACATCACAATGTTCTGCACAACAGCTCCTGTCTTGGCTCTGGAAATACTGCAGGATAAGGGGCAAGGTGTTTGTAATGCTCACAATGTGTGTGGATAGCTGAGCAGGGTCCATGCTTCTCAGGCTATGGCATACACATGGCTATGCCACTCTTTTGACAAAAGGTGCAAAAAAGTATGGGTAGCAAGGGAGGGAGGAAGTTTGAAGCCATATCTTAGTAGATAGTCTCCTGTGGCCTCCTCTCTCTCCCCCATTGGAAATTTAATAATATCATTATGGAAAGTACAACAGTTTTTTATGGCCAATTAATATTGTGAAATGATCAGATATATTTTTAACTTCTTTTAATGTGACTCAGCAGCTAGTAACATGTAGGAGAATCATGTCATGTAACCAACAAGCTCTCTGCACACCACGTTCCCATCAACCGCCTTGAGTTTATGTACAACAGCTTAGGAACTTCAGAACTAGTCATGCAGTAAGAATATTGATTTATGGGAACACTCTTATGATCTGTTTATGCCCTACTTTTAAATTTGCCCTTACTCCATTTGTTAGAGAAAAGATCAAAGTTATTAATGTAATTTGGAAATAGCTGAAATGTTAAATTACTCCTTTCGGTTATTTCACTAGTTCTGGAGTGAGGTGGGGAGAGGTAGATGGGGGAAAGACAGTGTTTTCTGTGGATTCTTTTTTCTTATCAAAAAGTTCAACCTTCTTTTTTTTGCAAAATGGAAAACAAGTATTCATATATTCACTCAAAACAGAACAGGGCTAGGCTAATATAATAAATGATATCTTTATTATCTGTTGAATGAACATGATTCATCCACCTGTCAAAACTTGTAAAACGAGTAGTGCAAGAAAATTAAAGTAGATCTTTTCATCAAACAGAGATGTACTTTAGACAGTCATCTATCCTCAGCTGATTCCTATGCAGTCTGACATTGCAACTTAATTTTACCCACCGATTTCTAAAACATCTGTTTTAATCATTCAGCCAATTTCACTTTTTATTTTGCAGCATTCCAACCATCCTAACATTTAAGAGATCTCTATTTCAGAAGATCCCAATGCTTTAACACACTGCCATACAAATGTGAGGTCAAAAGATATGCAGGCTATCTTGTAGAGTTTTGCAGCTTTCCATTTCAATGACATTCATTCTGTGCTAAGGATATAGTGTTTTATGTCCTGAGGTCAGATATTTCCCATTATTCCAGTATAGCTTTGAACTACCTTTCAGTGCTCTTAGTGTTTTTTGTTTTTTTAATAGTGGAAGACAATAGCATAATCGTAAAATGACAAAAGGATGCAAGCGAAAAGCAGTCAAACAATACACAGCAGAGTCCCCCCTGTTTTTTTTTTTTTTTCCTCTTACATTTAGGTTGATGATGGAGACTGCTGATGAACAAAACCCAACATATTCCTCTCAGTGGCATCTTTGAATCCAGATAGAGGCAACAGCCTGTGACATACTGCACCCCCATCTTCACCCTCATGATGTGATTGTGTATCATTCATGTTCACTGTTATAGTGCAGCTGTGTCTTGTTTAATGCAAAGTATGTCAGGTATGATGTTTCTGGAATGCCCATGACATATTGAACATTATAGATATAGTAATATGTTTGTTGAAATGTCGTGTGCATGGTTATAAAGCTTTGCCGTGTAATCTTCCCTATTAAGTGTCTCATGGCTTGAGGTAGATCTAGGCAAAACTCTACAGAGCCGGAGGGCCATTCTCACCTCTTTAAGACTTATATAGAACAACCCAGCTCAGCATTCCAAGAACAAAGGACCAGCCCAGACATCAACAAATGAATCCAGAAAGAACCACGGTGTCTCAGGACATGGATAAAAGGGAACTTCATATCCCCATGAATTGAAATGCTGCAGAACTAATAATCAGAAGAATGACTTCCTTAGGCATGTGTGTGGATTTGATGTTCTGCTATTTGAGATTCATGGTAACAGAAGTGTCTAGAAATTTATAAAACCACCAGAATAGGATTATGGGAGTTTCCAGTTTTGTTGTGCCTAAAATATGGTTTGAATACTTTAAATTTACTTTTTTCCTCATATGTTTCTAAATCTTCCCAACTATGTTTTATTTTTACACCTACGTACTTACAGATAACCAGAAGCTGAGTAGAAAAATGTTAATAATAACGGGACTATTAATACCAAGCTACATGTACTGGGCCAGAACCTGAACTGCTGTGCATCAACTATCCCTGTTGACTTCAATGAAATTACACTAATTTCCACCAGCTGAGGATCTGGAATAGTAATTATAATTTTGAATACCCACATAAACCTTTTCTTTTACTCAAACTCCAGGGCCTACGTATGTCAAAAGTTCAATCCAGCATGTTTATTAAGACACCGATTCAGTAGTTTATCCCTATTCAGCAAAACACTTAAACATGTTCTTAACTTTAGGCATATGCTTGAATCTTATTAACATCAAAGCTTGATTTTTGGACTTAATGCATGAGAGTCTAACTTCTTTGTAACAAGTGTATATTCAAACTCAGCTTCATTCTATCCAAAAACTCATTGTACTGTTACATGTTTTGGGATTGCTCCAAAGACCACCAAAGTGAATGGGAAACTTTCCATTGACTTAACGGATTTTGGATCAGGCCTTCTGTTAGTTTCAAAAGCCAATGCTACACTAGGCTTTAGTTAGTTCGAATTAAGGGCTTCCTTAATTCAAACTAATAAGTTTGAATAGGGTATTCGAACTAAGGGGTTAATTCAAATTAACTAGTTCGAATTAACCAATGTGGCCATGTTAATTCAAACTAATTTCTTAGTTTGAATTAACCGGCCATTGAAATGAGGATCGCTAATTCGAACTAAGCAAGTGCTTGCTTAGTTCGAACTAATATTCCAGTGTGGCCATGCTAGTTTGAATTAAGCTAATTTGAACTAACTCAAATTAGTTAGTTCAAACGAACTAATTCAAACTAATTTTAGCAAGTGTAGACATAGCCAAAGAGCAATCTGTTTAAATAACTTTGCCTATCTATTTATCAGTGTAAATATCTTGGGAGTGGAAGAACAACAGCCGTATGTTCATTAGTTCCGGGAATGGGCAATTGCAATATATATTTCTGCTGCTTGTTGTGGGTATCAATAACATTTAGGGAGTAAAGAAGTGTCCATCATCCAACAAGTGTAGCTTGCCTGTAGCACTCTGCCCAAAGGCCTAAAACCTGATTGTTTAGGAGAGTCCGCATATGCCATGACTGTATTAGCTCCTGGGCCTGCTTGCCTCCAGCTCTTATCTAGGTCTGTTCCAGCCTTGGATCCAGCCTTTCCTCTGTCTTGCCTCACTCCATGGAAACTGGTTCTGAATCTTGGCTCCACTTCCTTACTTCATGACTCCATCACTGACTCCTGTTCAGATCTGACTCCTGCCATGTCCCAGCCCTGTCAGTACCTAGAACA
Organism: Pelusios castaneus; assembly: GCA_007922175.1. NCBI lineage: Eukaryota > Metazoa > Chordata > Testudines > Pelomedusidae > Pelusios > Pelusios castaneus. Next base: position 546,390 of record ML686108.1, read on the forward strand.
TTTTCAAAACACTTAAAAAAAAAAAAAAAAAGAACATATCTTGAGATACAGGGGCTGTCCAATATTAATTGGAAATAGATTTGGGATGTAAAGACTACCTTGCTTAATTTTATTGCCTTGAGTATTTCAAGAACTCAACCCTTGCTCTTATTCAGTGCTTTAAATTCTCCAGTTTATAGCTAGATTCTCTTTGAACAACCTCAGGTCATAGAGCCAAATAATTTAAGGGCTCTAAAAGCAAGTGCAGACAAGGTCCAGGGTGAGGACCATCTCAGACACCACCACTTCATTTAATTTATCTCATCATTTCCTTACCAGAAAAAAAATAGTGTATAAAAATCAATTTCAGTTAACATAATACCAATTACCATATTTTATAGTATATGAGCGTGCTTTATAACATGGTTCTTTAAAAGTTCTATATTAACTGAGAAAACTACAAGTAACTTTGCCTGAGTATATGTAGTCACTTTATATATGTGAGCATTAGTCATTACATTTTTGTCCCATTTAAATAAACAATTTAATTGTATGCATTGTTGAGCTATAGCTGTAATGAGCAGGAACTTCAGTGTGGAAATATTTTTATTTACAACAAAAAAGCAGGAAGGCTGAAAAAGAATTATTTGAACTGCAAAACTACTGTCTTTGGTTAGCAGTCTAATGTCTCCGCCGCCCCCCCCCCCCCCGTTCCCTTTCCCCCATTCCTAGAAGTCATTAAATGAAGAATAATAATAACCCATCATTAAAATAAAAAATGCAACAACTAACTAACAGCGTGCATCTACACTTAGAAATTAAGTCGACTTAAGGAGATTTAAGTCAACTTAATTTACTCCGCATCTACACTGGGCTTTCCTTAATTCGACTTAAGATGATCCTTAATTCGAATGAAGGAAAAGTTAGTTCAAATTAATAACACCTCTTTTTCATTCGAACTAGTGCTTAAGTCGACTTCTAAAATTGACGTGAGCCAGTGTGGATGCCGTAAGTCAACTTCTTCTGAAAGTCGACCTAAGGCGGGGGGACAAGGGAGACCCACATGGCTCCCTAGGGAGCCGCAGCTCCCTTCTCTCCAGACCCACGGCTTCCCTGCAAAAGGAGCCATGGTCCTGGGGAGAAGGGCTCCCCAGCCAGGGCTTCAGCTGGAGGGAATCCACCGGGGTTTCCCATCAGCTGCAGTGGCAGCAATTGCCGGCCACGCGCTCCAGCTGACAGAGGAAACCCCCAGGATCCCCTGTCAGCTACAGTGCAGGCAACTGCTGGCCGCATGCTTCAGCTGACAGGGGAAACCCCGGATCTGGCTCTCCCCAGGATGAGCCACTCACGGCTTGCCTGTCCCTGTGGAAGAACCAGTCCGTGGAGCCAGTTCTCCCTGGGACATGCCACCAGCCACCAGCAGCTTGTGTGTCCCTGAGGGGAAAGCCAGCCCTGCGCAGCTGGCTCTCTCTGGGACAAGCTGCAAACAGCTTGCCTGTCTTAGGAAGAGCCAGCCCGGCGCAGGGCTGGCTCTCCCCAGGCGAGCGCCCCTAACCTGGAAAGCCGAGGCTCCCCCTGGACCTAGCCAGTCGACTTAGAGAGTCTAGTGTAGACTCTCTAGGTCGACTAATAAAGTAGACCTATCTTTCTAAGTGTAGACATAGCAACAAAATTTAGTGCCACTTTGGGAATTCACGTAAGAAACCAAACACAGGGGTTTATTACTCTCTTCTTTAGAGGTGGAGCGTGTATGTCATCTTTTGCATCAAATAAATGGGAACCTTTTATATAAATTAAAGGTCATTGCAGAACCACCAGCCAAGTAGTATTTTCCATTTTCCAATACCCAGAAATATATTTGTTTAGTCACAAATGCCATCCCTTGCTAAATACGGCTTGCCTTCAACTGGAAAACATTCTCTTTCAAATAACATATATTGCATCTCTATCCACACAAGTTTTTTCTGACCTACACTTATACATAAAAACATCAGCATTTAAACTCCATTCATATATACATTTATCAGCTAAAAGTGTTTCCCTGATCCAGTTATAAGTGTCAGAATTCTTCAGCTTTTCTTACTTCACCTATGCTCTGTCACTACCTTTGGGCTTAATTCTCCATAAAATATTAATGGCCTTTCATTCTGAACAAGGCCATGCAAGTCATGGAAGGTCATAGATCTTGGCTTTGTGGCAGCCTGACCTATTCAGCAGCAAGCTTGCTTAATATTGTTTTCTTTCTTTTTTTTTTTTTTTAAAGGAACGTGGGTGAAAACCACATTGATCTATGGAAGTGCAGAAGATCATACTAATAAGCTCTTCTTCCCCATGGAAACTTTTACGTTTGAATCAGCAGATGTTTTATTTAGCTATATAGTGTCACTTTTTAAATTTTGTAGCCAAGGAATTATGCCATCTGAAAGCATGGAGCTGCTTTACATGAGAATTGATGGGGATGGAGTGTGCTCTTTTTTCTGAAAAATATTTTGGGTATTTTAAAAAACATTTTTTTTTTAAAAAAAATCATCCATTAGGAATAGGAGTGGAGGGAGGCCCTGGTTCAGGGATCCATACCCTAAATTTCTGCTTTTCAAGAATTTCTTGAACTATCTTGGTGAGTGATCTGTATTTGACGGTTCTTTCCTAGCTGATTTGCCATCTTTACCAATGTCAGCTGGAGACAAACCTACATACTTGACATGTGTCTCTGTCTTTCCATTAGAAGCAAAAGAGATAGAGTTAAATGTTTGATACAGTTCTCCCTGACTGATCCTACAAAATGATCCTGTCAAGTGAACAAGGAAGAGTTGATCTCTAAAAGACTGAATCTTTCATCAGAGGAGCTCATTTTCAGGAGCCTAATTTCCTCAGGAAGCCATTAATTAATTAACAAAGTCTTTGTGTAATGCTTTATATGAGATAAATAATTTATTGGGCAGTTTTCTCCATTTATTTATTTAATAATGTATATTTGTGGCTAACAGGTAAAGGAAATAACTTCCATTCTACCCAAACATTCTTCTTCATTATTTGTGACAAGTGTATGTAGATCTTCTTAGAGTTTTGAAATATATCCATTTGTGTCAGCTCTTTGCTAGGTGGCAAACATTCATAGCATTTCATATAACAGACTGGCGCCTCATGAAAGGATAATACAACACATTAGCGGAAGCAGTTGTTTAGGGAAAAGATATATTCAGAAAATGACCAAGTTATTATGGTATTTGTGTCATCTTCATGTCCCAGATCTTGTTACAAAACCTGGGAAATGTACCTTTCCAAAGACTTAACCTTCCAGTTCCTAATATTTTAGGAATTTGTATTCACAGTTCACACTCAGAATTAGTCATTTGTAAGACTGAGTTAATGTTACATTACAGGTATTGCAAATGAAAAAAGACATGTTAGCATATGATACTTAATTTTATTGTCACTTACCTTCTCTGCTGACTGTGCAGTACCAAAAAAGATTGGAATAAAAGCTAACCATATTATGCAGGTGGTGTACATAGTAAATCCAATGGGTTTTGCTTCATTGAAGGTTTCTGGAACCCCTCTTGTTTTAATAGCATACACAGTGCATGTGACCATCAAGAGAATACTGTATCCAAGGGAACAAATAAGAGAGAGATCAGAAATGTCACATTTGAGCACTCCCCTGGCATTTTCTGGATCCAGTGTCCTCTGTTCTCCATAATCTACTACGATATGTGGTGGGTCAACAGCAAACCAGATGAAGACTCCAAGTAGCTGCATGGATATGAGGCTGAAAGTGATTACTAGCTGGGAAGCCGGGCTAATAAACTTTGGAGCAGTGACAGATTTTTTACCTTGCTCAAATATTCTGTGAATTCTATTTGTTTTTGTGAGCAAGGCAGCATAACTAAAGCACATACCAAGTCCTAAAAAGAGTCGTCGAAATGAGCAGACCACAGTGTCTGGAGTTGCAATCATTAAAAAAGTGATAGAGTAACAGAGAAAAATCCCAGTCAATAGCACATAGCTGAGTTCACGTCCAGACGCCCTGACGATGGGTGTGTCATTGTAGCGGACAAACGTCACAATTACAAAGGTGGTTGCAATAATTCCGAGAATAGCTATGAACACGGGCACAATGGCCCAGGGAGAATGCCATTCCAGTTTGATTATGGGGATAAGATGGCAATCTGTGCGGTTGGCATTTGGTCTCTTATTAAATGGGCACAGTTCACAGGTGAGCTCATCCACTTGGTAATGGTAACCTTCACAGCGTTCACAGTGCCAACAGCAAGGCACTCCTTTTACTGTTTTCTTTCTTTCCCCAGGCTTACAGGGCAGGCTGCAAACAGATGCTGGATGAGTATGTTCTCTGTTAGCCCACTTCATGTCTTCTACCTATAGGTATAAAAAAATAATGAGCCTTCCATTTTCCTTCATTTATAAGATCCTAATCCTGGCCACAGGTTTGTAATAAATCACTGTGTGCTGACAGTACAAATACAGTTTACCATAATAAGAAACCTGTTTCTTTCCCTTATATTGACTTTATGAAAGTGTTAAATGATTGTACCCAATAAATCATTCATGCCATTGGCTTGATGTGTGTCATTAGTTTCTATTTACCTCTTTCTGCTGACCAAATTGACATCTGTAAAGAGATTTATTGATTCCAGGCTAGTTTAAAAGCAAAAAGTCCTATATAAAGAAGTTTATAAACTAATCACATGCGAGTATAAATACCAGTAGTTTTCAAAAATTTAATTAGGAAATTTTGAGCAAGTGAGTTTGGAATTAATTTCTAGTACAGCAAAAAGACAGATTAAAATCTCCATGCATCAACTCAGACAGACTAAAAAGGACAAGGGAAGGATTCACTTCCATTAGAAAGAATGGCATCTTCTTCAGGAAGAACCTGTTATATGCATATGTATTTTCACCCTTCAACTTTTGCTTGAAATTTTTTTTTAATTTCTAGTAGATAAATGTGTGTATACACCACATTCTAATTAACAATTTAAAGAGATGTCATAGCTGTATTTCAGTCCTTCTAGTTTAAAATTTTCAATATCTTTATATAGTTTTAAATACGTATACATAGGGTAACCTTGTTTCAAAAGGTCCATCAATCCTGGATCTCCAAAATTACAAATAATAAAACAGGAAGTCTCCCCCACAAAAAATAAAATAAAATCTAGAAGGAAAACTCATGGATCTGACAAGATTTTTGCTTAACTTCAGCACTCAGTCACTTGGGTCTGGATTCTGCCACCTTTACTCAGGCTGAGTAGCACTTTGTTCTACAAGGGGCCCCACTGAGTAAAGTACAAAGTATTACTGAAAGGGTTGCAGAATCTGGCCCTTTCCTTTGCGCTGAATCCATGACCCATACTTCATGTCTGCAATATTTAATTAGATTGTAAGTTCTTAAGTGCAGGGACTGTGTTTTCATATTTCCCTGTAAAGTGCCAAACACAGTTTCGGATTTCTAAATTGTATTTATCAAGAAAACAGCAATGATAAACCTTCATGTGGCATGAATGTTTTCACATTCCTCTCACAGAGGACAGATTAAGGACAACATACCAGAGGTCATCATTTGGTCCTAGCAGCAATTTTTTCCAGCTGTGTTCCCACAAATTCCCGAAAGGAGCACATTGTATAAGGCAGCTGCTTAACAGCCTCAATCCCCTGCCTCAGAGCAGCTGAGCACCAACCCGACAGACATGATGAGCTGAGCCTCTTTTCACCTTTTCTGTGCCATACAAGACATTCCCATCATTTTATTCTTCACACAAAAGTGTTCAACTCTAATGATGCATCAAACAAACCATCCTCCTATAACCACGTATCTAGGCCCTAGATTTTCAAAGGGATTTGAGCCTCTAATTCTCATTACAAATCAATGGAAGTTTAGGTGCTTAAATACTTTTGATGATATGGGCTTAAGGGCATGATGCAAAGCCCATTCAAGTCTAACAGGATATGTCGAGACTACAATAAAATACTCGAGGCTGGCCCATGTCAGCTGACACATGGACACAAGGCTCAGACTGCAAGGCTATAAAATTGCAGTGTAGATCTTTGAGCTCAGGCTGGAGCCCATGTTCTGGGACCTCAAGAATGAGGAAAAGACACAAAGTTAAGGCTCCAGACCAAGCTCGAATGTCTACACTGCAATGCTATAGACACACAGCCTGAGCCATATGAGCCTCAGTCATCTGACATGGGTCAGCCAGTTGTTTTTTTTTCACAGCATAGACATATCTTACTGGCAGGTCTTCACTGAGGGTGGCAAATTTGTCGCCATCAGATTGCTCTTCCTGATAGACTGAACAGATCTGTAAAGACCCATTTAATTGAGTGGGAAGTCGATCCCTGAAGATCACCCCCTCAACTAGAGTAGAACTGAGTCGATGGGAGGGCATTTCCTGTTGACTCAGCACACTGAAGGCACGATGGTGAATAGGTGTTAGGCAATTGAAGGAAGAACATAGAATCATGGAATATTCGAGCTGGAAGGGACCTCATGAGGTCATCTAGTCCAACGCCCTGCCGAAAGCAGGACTACCTCCACTAAATCATCCCAGCCTGGGTTTTGTGTAACCGGGCCTTAAAAGTTTCCAAAGATGGAGATTCCACCACCTCCCTAGGTAACCCATTCCAGTGCTTCACCACCCTCCTACTGAGAAAGATTTTCCTAATATCCAACCAAGACTTCCCCAGCCACAACTTGAAACCATTGCTTCTTGTTCTGTCCTCTGTCGCCACTGAGAATAATCTACCTCCCTCCGCTTTGGAGCACCCCCTACAAGTAGTTGAAGGTTGCTATCAAATCTCCCCTTAGTCTTCTCTTATGAAGACTAAATAAGCCTACTTCCTAGTCTCTCCTAGTAAGTCATGTGCCCCAGCCCACTAATCATTTTCATTGTCCTCCACTGGACTCTTTCTAATTTGTCCACATCCTTTCTGTAGTGAGGAGCCCAAAACTGGACACAATATTCAGATGTGGCTTCACCGAATAGAGGGGAATTATCACATCCCTCGATCTGCTGGCAATGCTCCAACTGATGCAGCCCAATATGCCATTGGCCTTTTTGGCAACAAGGGCACACTGTTGACTCATATTCAGCCTCCCATCCACCATAACAGCCAGGTCCTTTTCTACAGAGCTGCTACTTAGCCATTCGGTTCCCAGCCTGTAGTAGTACATGGGATTTTTCTGTCCTAAGTGCAGGACTTCGCACTTGTCCTTGTTGAACCTCATGAGATTTATTTTGGCCCAGTGCTCCAATTTGTCTAGGTCTCTCTGAATGCTATCTCTACCCTCCAGTGTATTTACCATTCCCCCCAGCTTGGTGTCATCGCAAACTTATTGAGCATGCAATCTATCCCATCATGCGGATCAGTAATGAAGATGTTGAACAAAACCAGCCTCAGGACCGAGCCCTGGGGCACTCCGCTTGTTACTGGTTGCCAAATAGACTCTGAGCCATTGATCCCTACCTGCTGAGCCTGACAATTTAGCCAGCTTTCTATCCACCTTACGGTCCATTTATCCAACCCATACTTCCTTAACTTGCTGACAAGAATGGTGTTGGGAAACCCTATCAAAAGCTTTGCTAAAGTCAAGGTATATCATGTCTCCGACTATTCCCATATCCTCAAAGCCAGTCATCTCATCATAAAAGGCAATCAGGTTGGTCAGGCATGATTTGCCCTTGGTGAATCTATGCTGATTGTTCCTTAACACCCTGTTTTCCTCAAAGTGTTTCAGAATGGATTCTTTGAGCATCTGCTCCATGATTTTTCCAGGGATTGAGGTGAGGTTGATTGTTCTATAGTTATTTTAGGTAACTTGCATATCTCCCTTCGACTGCCGCAGAAAAGCTCCGGCAGTGTAGACCAGGGCTAGGAGTCTTAGATTATTGTATAGTTCTCCGATTTTCGAGACTAGCAATCATATTTTGGGGGGCAATCTGATTCATCTACTAGGAATGAAGGGAAGTGTTGCTATGAATTGTGAGTGATAATTAATAAGTATGGTACTGGCACTTTTTCACTGGTATTGTGAGGATAAACACATTAAAGATTGTGGGGCATTCAAATACTGTGGTAATGGAGGGGGCACAGAAATACTTTACAGATATATATGTAGCACTCAGGAACTTCTGAGTGTTCTTGTTATTCCACTGAGCAAAGTGGTTATGGTTTCTTTTAATTTACAACTATGCAATATCACAAAATTTCTTCCAGTCATTGTCACAGTTCTCAAGTGTCTCTCAAAACTATTGCAGTTGATAAATATATTAGAAAGGCTCACAGGTTACATATTCTAGTAGCAACAGTAGTAATGAATTCCCATCTTGAGAAGGTCACTAGTAATGATTCATATTATAGTTTTCATTCCAGTGGATCTGACACATAAACTATGCACCACATAATTCATATTATGACAATATAACATTACAAATGTTGGAAAAAGTCACCAGAGAAGCAAACTTGCTTCTTTTTTTTCCCCCCTAAAAAATGTAATTATTTTAGGCTTTTAAGCCTAGAATTATCTAAAGCTGTATGATCTTTGAAGGCTCAAAAATGTATGTTAAAATAGGAAATATTTTATATTTGACGCTGGAATGTGGGAATGTTTTATTCCCCATCCCACTTTATTTTCTGCCTAGTTTTCCTGCCTGTGCACTTTTTTAGGCTAATCCCATGATGAGATTCACAGATCCAGATTGCCCCAGAGATGGGGAAAAGATCCTGAGCAGACAAGAAATTCTGAGAGTCCCTGCTTATAGAATTTAGAGGAAGTTGCTGCCCAAGAAGCAATGATAAGTGACAGGACTTTGTAAAAAGTCATAGAAGGACATATACATATGTAGCTGATAATTTAGCTTTGAGGTGCTTTAGCAATAACTTATATATATGACAGAGAAATAATTCTGACAGGATTAGCATGATCTTATTTGGATATTCCTGTGAGTCTGGGTGAGGATACAATGCTGCAAAAGCAACTGTTGCCACAGATTTGCTCCATCTCACTGTGATCACCCTCCTCCTCCTCACCTGCCCATGAATCCCTGCAGACCACTCAGAGACCACTCCCCCAGAAGCAGGATGCAAAAGAGATGAACCACAGAACTCAGGTGACCAGATGTCCCAATTTTATAGGGACAGTCCTGATATTGGTAGGTTTTTCTGATATAGGCACCTATTACCACCCAGTCCTGATTTTTCACACTTGCTATCTGATCATTTTATATAGAGCAAGTTTTACTTCTTTTGGTGCCCCCAGACAGATTTACTAGAGCCCCCTCCCCCCCCACACACACACCATTTGCAGAAAGGGAGATGGTAATCCAGCTCACAGAAATTAAAGAAATGGCATGTTCCTGTAAGTCATCAAGTTGAACCCTCAGGTACCTCTAGATCTCCAGTAAGTTATGCATGTTGTATATTTTACAAATTTAATTTTACTTAATATGAATGTATTGATGTAACTCACTGTATTTTGCAATGGCCAGAGTCTTTTACAACACTCTCAAAAGCTCCCAGGTTTTGTTTTTTTTTAATCATAAAGCGAACAATATAAAAATGGATTCAGCTTCCCCAACCTCAAGGCTTTGTGAATTCATGAATTAACGGTACTGGCATTTTTCTCTGAATTTAACTCTAGACCCACTGGTTATAACTAAAGGACAGTAAGACACAAAAAGAAGAAGGGAGTAGACATGGGATCAGACTTTCATAAGTGTATACCTAAAGCTAGGTTCCTAAATCCACTTTGAGACATCTAAATATATGGTCCAATTTTCAGAAATGTTGCATGCCCATAACTTTCACTGAAGTCAAAGAAGCTGCTGGATGCTCAGCACCTTTGGTAATCAGGTCATCTATGTTGTTTAAATGTGAACCAGTGGTATATGAGGGTCTTCGGCACCTGAGACCCAAGCCTACATTTATGCCCTCTGCTGCCTCACACCCTCTCGTGTGCAGAACAGAAGGTGTCCCTGTGCTGCCTCCCTGCTGCCCCAGGAAGGGGGTTGGAGGTTTGGGGGGTGCAAATGCAGGCTTGACTTTGCTGTCCCCCCTGCTCTTATCTGGTGCACAGTGCTCATGCTGAGTGCTTACTGCTCAGGCTGGTGAGCTTTTCTCTGTATTTTTGCCAGGAAGGTGGTGTTAATACAGGTAGTTCCTACTGGCAAAAAAATGTTTGTCCTGATTTTATTTGTTTCTTTGTTTTAAGATTCAAAGTCACATTTGACTATTCAGGAAATGCTTTTCCCCTCTCTTCTCTCTTCCCTGCCGGGAAGCAGTGGTCATTCCCATTGCATGCCACAAGTAGTAGTAGGGACGGAAGAGTGTGGTCACAGCCCCCAGCCCTGTCCCTCCTCCCCATCTTCTTCAGGGCCGAAGGCAGCTTTTTCAGCCCTTAGCCCTTGAATCTGCAGCAGGAGACTTGGGGGCAGCAGCCCCAACCTCATCAAGTTCAATTCAGTCTGTGCCCCCCAAGTCACAGGAGTCTCCCTATCTTCCCTCCCATCCTCCCTTCCTTACCACATTGCTGCTGTGGGAATCCCTCATCCTCCCTCATCGCCTCCTCAACTGCTCCAGGAAGCCGGAACAGAGCCACCTTCCTGGAAGAGCCAAGCACTTAGAGGGAAAAGGCTCTTGCTCCAGCTCAGCTGCCCAGGAGGATACCCACTCATACTCAGCAGCTAATGCAGGCCTCTCAGGCCGGCCCCCATGGGTATGCCACTGATATGGACTTGGGGACAAATTTTCAAAAGTGACTAAGGGAATGCATTTAATTCACTTAATTGATATAAATGCAAGTTAGTCATCTTACATGTGTGGGTGCCTTTGGAAACTCCCTCACTGTTCCTATCTGCATCTTTAGATGGCTAAATGCCTTTGAAAATCTGACACAAAGGCTATGTCTACACTAGCAAGGAAGCTTAATTCGAACTAACTAAAGCCATGGCTACATTAGGCTTTAATTAGTTCGAATTAAGGGCTTCCTTAATTCGAACTAATAAGTTCGAATAGCCTATTCGAACTAAGGGTTAATTCGAACTAGTTAGTTCGAATTAACCAGTGGGGCCATGTTAGTTCGAACTCATTGCTTAGTTCGAACTAACCGGCCCATTGAAATCAATGTAAATCGATAATTTGAACTAAGCAAGTGCCATAAATGGCACTTGCTTAGTTCAAACTATTTTTTTCTAGCTTGAATTAAGTTAATTCTAACTAACCAAAAGTAGTTTCAATTAGTTAGTTCGAATTAACTAATTCGAACTAATTTTAGTAAGTGCAGACATAGCCAAAGTGATTTAAGAGCTTCACTTTACACATGTTCTTTTTTTAAAACAAACTAGGCCTGGAAGAAACTGCCAGTAAAAAATAATAATAAGTGCATGAATACTGGGACTCTTATACCCGCACTGAACAAGAAGACTGTGTCCAACAGCAGTCCTTCTACTGTTCTGATTTCGCTAAAGTTGGCTGAGGCTTACTCAGATTATTATTGTTATTTACTTTTATGCGTGACCGCTGCTTAGTTCTCTCACCTACAGTGTGACAATGACAAGGCAAATTACCATTTTAAATCCATCCTCATCTGTTGCACATGTTAGGTGAGCACAAAACAATTAACTCAGATTTTATTATTGGTAATAACTGAAACCTGATTGTTACTTTTGGTTCAGCAGCTCATCTGAATTTTCAAACCAAAGTCCTTAATGGATTTATGTGTGACCAAGATGCATCTATCATTCCTTTAGCAAAAGAAGCATAAGACAATGAGTACCATTTTCCACTCTCTTAACGGTGCATCTACACTGGCAAGTTAGGTCGACTTAAGGAGGCTTAAGTCAACCTAAACAAAGCCATGTCCACACTGGGCTTTCATTAAGTTGACTTAAGCATTTCCTTAAGTCAACTTAAGGCAAACTTAAGTCAACTTAATAACACCTTGTTTTAGGTCTACTTAAATCTTAAGTCGACTCCTTAAATCGACTTAAAGCCAGTGTGGATGGGGATTAACACCTAAATCGAATTTATTAAATCAACTTGAAGAGTTAAGTCGACTTAATAATGTCAACAAGGGGCTCTGTCTAGACTAGAAAAGTTAAGTTGACTTTGTTAAGTTGACTTAATAAGGTCAACTTTAAGTCGACCTAACAAAGTCGACCTAACAAAGTCGACTTAACTTTTCAAGTGTATTCATAGCCTTAATGTTTAGCTGCGTAATACCCAAAACCAAAGTATACAATTATTTCCTTAAGTGAAAACATTGGTCCATTTTAGAACTGATTTGTCAGGACATAGAAAATGTGACTTCCTTGTTAGTTAAGCAGGAATAACCATCAGAAAAATAAACTATGTAAGATATCTGTGCCTGATGGAGTTACAATTTATACAGATTTACAGCCCTAAAACTCATCATTTTAGCTAACTAATTAAAATACAAAGTGAAGGGAGTTTAATAAATAGAACAAGACTTTTACGAATATTACAATTAAATTTATTCTTTAACCTCTCATAACAAAACTAAAAAAATTATACTGGGAGCACTGGGTTAGTGCAAAGTATGATCTCTACATACCGGTCCAGCATATAGCAGGCATATTCACATTACTGCCATCTATATTCCTTTAGCTGTTCAGCAACTAATGTAATTATGAGTGCTCTCAGAAATTAAAGGAGACCAACCAGTAATGGGTTTCATAACAAGTTTATGAAGCAGACTTTCCATTACTAATGACAAAAGACCAAATTCTACAGTAACCCATGACCATATGAGAACCTGGACACAGAGGTATAGATTGATACAGTTATGATTATTGCAGGGGCATTCCCACTGACTCTCATGGGAAGGACAGAATCTGAGGAATAAGTCATGGTTTCATAGGGTGTTCATCAGGGCTGTACCTAAATAATATTTCAAGGTCCATTTCATTGCTTCACAATATTTACTATTATAATTTATAATAAGGAATTTACCATGGACTTCAACTTATTAAAACATTAGTTCAGAACCTGATATTTGCTCAATGATAATTCAATAACAGGTTTCTGTAAGGATAATGCCCTAATGAGCTGAACAATACTAGCTCTAGATGGAGGAAGTCATACATCAGTAGTCTTTCTAGGTGTATTCTGATTGCTTTAATTGAATAAACAGGATAAAATTTTCATTTAGTATCAAGCAATTTAATTCTTCAGATGCATCAAGACTTATGGGCATCAGTTAATGTGGCATTTAAAACATGTTCTAATCCTGACATAAAACATTTAAATGACCAAGGATTAAAGTGTCACCTGCAGCTTTTTTGAGAGGTTTGCTTAGTTCTATCATAGCTCCTAATGATTATTTCTTTTCTGACTAAAGGTTCAGCAGTGAAGCAACTGCATGACATAATGCTAGCTGCTCTAATATTTAGCCTTTCTTTATTCTATAATGCATCTATATCTCCCAAAGTACAAGTTAAACTCTCTCAGTACCTTGTACAACCAAGTAGTTTGAACCCTTATACACAGAAATTAAGATGAAACTGGCTCACCAAAAGTTAATTTAATTCATTATGATTCTAAATATGGCAATCATTGGATTTGGCCTGTCAGCCAGTTTTTATAGCTTGAGAGACAGGCTGGTGTACTTACTGGCTGAAATTACAAATATTTAACTACGGCTGTGTAGACAGGAAACAAGTCAAGGGCAACCAATCCATCAGACTGCAAACAGAGTCAGAAATAAAAACTGTCAGGGATCTAGATTGCCAGTGGCAGTGTCAAGTCAGTTTCATTACTAACTTCACCATGTTTTCTGTGAAATGTCTGTCCCTGACTGCACTGCCTGATGCTTTCCTGCACCTCCAATATTGGTTGTCATTTCCTGGATGCCCAGGTTTAGACTCCTGCCTAATGCTTGACAAAATATTAGTCCCTAGCTGGTCTTAAAAGAATCCATTGCTAAATCAAGCAGACTGGATGAATACCTTGAATAGCAGAATCAAATACAACTATCACTAAAGCCCCAGTTTGGGATGTTGTGAGGAAAGGCATTATCCCAATTTTAAATCTGGGAAAAGGGGCATGGAGAAATTAAATCAGATATTAAATTGCTGTAAGACCCATGACGAGAAATTAGAACGTCTATTAACCCACTAGCCCACAATTCTCTGAACCTCTCTGTTAGTATATTTACACTTTGTGCTGCAGCTGTGAATTCCAGCTCAAGGAGACATACTGGCACTAGAAGCCAATTGAGCTAACATTTCAAAAATAAAGTGGAGCCATGGCAATGCAAGCTGCAGGAGAGGCTAGCTTTCTCAGGACAGTTTCATCTGGGCATGTACTCAGGGTGGCTCACCCATTTCTGCTGCTATGGCTGCATTTCTGTTTTTAGCACACTAGCTCAAGCAGCACAAACATGGGTACGGCTCCTCAAGCTGGAATGTAAACCTCTAGCTTGAAGTGTAGACAAAGTCTATTACATCTAGGTTTCACTAGGTGTACAATAGAGATAATGATATTTATCATTCGAGAAATCCTGATAATACATAAGATTTAAGATATCGCTAGTTACAAGTAGGTAGGCTGTAGGAACAATCCCCATTGCACTTGGGAAGAGAGATACAGAAAGATGAACTGAAAATAATGTGTTCTAATAGAGTTTGCATAGAACTGAGAGTCAGTAAGCCTGGTTCTATGATGCTCGTTTTGACTCTGACTATCTCTATGGCCTTGGACAAACAATGTAACCTCTTTGAACCTCAATTTTCTAATATGCTAAAAGGAAATTCTTACCCCACTAGCCCAGGTAGTGGAGTCACCTTCTGAGGCTGAGCTAGGAGGAGAGGTCTCAAGTGGGAATAGCTAAGGCAATATTCCACATACCATATTTGCCGTCAACCTGAAGAGCTACCTATTTCATCACCACATTGTCCTTTTTCTACTACATGGCATGGTTTAGGGAAGGGAAGTAACATAGGGTGTGTCAACACTGGCAACTTAGGTCAACTTAAGGAGGCTTAAGTCGACCTAAACAAAGCCACGTCCACACTGGGCTTTTATTAAGCTGACTTAAGCATTTCCTTAAGTCAATTTAAGGAAAGCTTAAGTTGACTTAATAACACCTAGTTTTAGGTTGACTTAAGCCTTAAGATGACTCCTTAAATTGACATAAAGCCAGTGTGGAAGGGGATTAGAGCCTAAGTCAACCTTATTAAGTCGACTTAAAGTGTTAAGTCGACTTAATAAGGTCAACTTTAAGTCGACTTAAAATCGACCTTATTAAGTTGACTTAACTAAGTTGACTTAACTTTTCTAGTGTAGACATAGCCATACTGTGTGTGGGTTCAGGCACGGGGACTTACCCTAGTTGCCACTGCTTCCATTGGGTGGCGAGTATGGGGATAGATGATTGGCTTCCCTCTAATGGTGGGGGTGAAGCATGCGGGGGTTGTTACAATTTGCTGTCTAGGTTTAGTAGCCACTGTGGTCTCTCTGTTTCAGTTCCACCCTGAATCAATGCAGTGGGCTGCCTGGCCATCGGTCCTGGACACAGTATTGTATGGTGAGCTGCTACGTCTCACACATCTTGTGGCTCCCCTTATCCTGTATATCCCACATCCAAATGGAGGAGGGAAGAGGGTCAGGACTCTAGCTTCCTATCACAGTCACTGGGAAGACCTGAGGTTTGAGAGGGAGCATAGCCTACAAACCAACTCTCAGGTTTATAATCCACCAAAGTCATTGGTGTCCATTGACATGTGTGTTGTAATACCCTGCTAGACACTTTGCATTGATAACTGCAGCTTGACAGTAGTTTTATATAAAGTTGTGGCCTCTGGATTTAACCATCTTATGGGACCTGTATCTTATTGTTTCTGTGTCCACAGCAATAACAATACTTATCAACTTGATTTTAAAATATCTGTAAAGATCTATAGCAGAGCAAAGTTTTATTAAAGCCTGACAGTGACAGAATCATTCAGGACAACGTCATGTATTTAATCCATTAGACACCCAAAGCATCTGGAGATCACCATCTTTTTCCACAACTATTTCTGTATTGTCAGAAAAAAAGATGATTTTCAATTTTCTCAAACGTTCCAACAATGAAAACATAGTGTGCATGAAATTACAAAATAAAAATTGTGGTTATTTTCACTGTTCCGATTTCATACTTCTAGAAAAAAAAATGGAAATGGAAAAAGAGGTAAAAACAACAACAAATATGAATTTATGTGACAAATATTTCTCCCTATGCTACCACAAAAAAGCTGGGATAGATAAGGAAGGTAGTGGTAGCACGGCTGCTGAATTAGAATGATAATTGTATTCATTTGATACAAACACTCATCAGCTATATGACATGTTACTAAAGGAAATAAGGGTTAAGTTGTTTGTACTTTAGTTTGTGTATTTTTTTGGCTCAATTTTTGCAATAGATCCATCAGTTAGAAAAAATAATATGTTTTGCTTCACCTTACTGTATCAAATGCTCTTGCCATTTTTTTTTCTCTTTGTTGCTACTTGTTTATTTTACAGTTACATTTGTGTGGGTGAGAAATTCTCAGTATTCCTTCCTCCCACAGCAAAATAACTGACTGAAAGTATGCAATGAATATACTCTCAGTGTATTTCACTTGACACTCTATTTCTATTGTGTTTGAAACCTTCGCTTAAAAATCAGCAAAGCATGTGAAAGGCAATTCATTTGGTTGAAAATAATCTGTGAAAGAAAACTTTTTCCCTAGAAATTACAATGAAATAGGTGGTCGGAGGGAAAGGCTTTACTTCTCATAAGAACAGCTATATTCAGTCAGACCATTGGTCCATCCAAGTCACTATCCTGTCTCCTAAAAGAGACAGATGTTTCATTGGAAAGGAGCAGAACAGGGCAATTTTGCATGATCCATCCTATTGTCTAGTCCTGCCTTCTGGAAGTTTAGGGACACCCAGATCATGGAGTTGCATCCTTAACCATCTTGGCTAATAGCCATTGATGGACCTACCCTCTATGAATGTATTTAATTCTTTTTTGAACCCAGTTATAATTTTGGCTTTCACAACAACAAAGAGCAGTGAGTTCCACAGGTTTTCTGTGCACTGAGTGAAGTTCTTCATTTTGTTCATTTAAACTTGCTGCCCCTAAATTAGTGCTTTCATTAGTGCTTTTGTGAAGGGGGTACCTAACACTTCTTTGTTTACTCTCATCATACCATTCATGATTTTATGGACATCTATTATAAATCTCCATACTCCTCTCTCTTGCAAACTGAACAGTCTTCTAAAATTCTCTCCATGTACAGAAGCTAGTCTGTACCCATTTTCATTGTCCTTCTCTGCATATTTTCCAAATCCAATATATATATTTTTTTAAATGAGGTGACCAGAATCATATATGTATTTATCCTTGCAACACAGTAGGAAGATCCTATTACATCTATTTTACAAATGGAGAATTGAGGCAAAGAGGCTAAGTGACTTGCCCAAGGAAGTTTGTTGTGGAGGAATGGTTTTAACTTGGGTCTCGTTCATCCTTTGATAGTGCCCTAACCACTGCCTGCTCCTTCTCTTTTGATCAACAGAAATGTGGACTGGTTTCAGTTTCCCCAATACTCATTTACAGCTGGATCAAAGTGATGGGGGAAAGAATGAAGAAATATTAACATCAGCTGGCAATGGCCTGGAAACTAAAGGGCTATGTTTACACTTGCAAGTTAGGTCGACTTAAGGAGGTTTAAGACGACCTGACTTAATCCCCCTCCACACCAGGCTTTCATTAAGTCAACTTAAGAAATTCCTTAAGTCGACTTAATGAAAGCTTAAGTCGACTTAATAAGACCTGCCAGGTAAGTTGACCTAACCTCCCTTAGGTCGACCTGACCCTTCTTTAAGTCAACCTAAGCACAGTGTGGATGCTTATGTCCACTTTGTTAAGTCGACCTAAGGGCAGTTAGGGCAACTTAATAAAGTGGACTAAGTTCACGTCCATGGACACCACTTTGTTAAGTTGACTTAATAAGGTCGACTTTAAGTTGACTTAAAGTCGACCTTATTAAGTTGACCTAACTTTTTGTAGTGTAGACATAGCCAAGGAGAGGATGAAGGAGAGGTACCATGTGAGGGGAAAAAGAGGTTGAAACAGCTATCAGGAAGATTGGTGTTGCCAAAAATGAGAACAGCTGCTAAAAAGGTAAAGAATGGTAGTAATTACCAAGGAGAATCAGCAAATAGAAGAGAGTAGCCACCAGAAAAATGAAGGGAAGTGTTGAGGAGCCAAAGAGATAACCACCAAGAAAAGAACCCAAATGAATGAGATATCACTTTTTTTTATTTTTGTCATATTTTATCCCTAAGAGAAATTAAAAGATTTTTTGCAGTTGCTTTCTGCTACTTCTTAGTACTCAAGCTGGGATTTGGTGATATAAAGTAATTTCCCCCACAGTGCCAGTATAAACTGGTAGGAAAAGTCTGCAGAAAAAGCAGCGAAGTATATTATCTAGATTTCTCTGAAACTTCTGGCAAACCTAGGCCAAGTTTGTAGTGAACAGGCTGGCAAGTCCTGAGAACTAAAAATTTCCTGTGCTCACTGGGAATGCACTGCTGGTGACATGCAACTTCCATAATTCAAAGAAAACAATTATTTAAACATTGATTTAAACCATTTTTACCCATAAAACATGAGCAATAATTTCTCTAAAACTAAACACAAGAAATGAGCTTCTGTTCTCCTCAGACAGATTCTTATTGTTTCCACTGCCCTTGCACTCAATATCCCCTAAGAATAATATAGTTTTTTAGAAAAACAACAGAATCCTGTGGAACATTTAAAGACTAACAGATTTATTTATCGCATGAGCTTTTGTGGGAGAAAATCCCACTTTGTCAGACGCTTTGAAGATGGGAAATTTACAGAACGGGAGGAAATTAAATGCAGGGGAGTATATGACATAGGATCAGGTCAGGTTGTAACAGCAAATCAAAACAGGTGTTAGGATTCAAACACTGGGGAACAGCACATAGAGGAAGATGAGTTCAAATCACCTGTTGTAATGAGAGAAAAATCCGGAAATGCCCCTCTGCCTTATATATTGGACAAACAGGACAGTCTCTGCGCAAAAGAATAAATGGACACAAATCTGACATCAGAAATTGCAACACTACAAAACCAATCGGAGAACACTTCAATCTCTCTGCTCACTCCATTGACAACTTGTTAATAGCTGTGTTGGAACAGATGAATAACAAATCACAGCTTCAAAGAGAAACTGCAGAACTCGAATTTATATGCAAATTTGACTCAGTTGCCTTGGGGTTAAACAGGGACTGTGGATTTTTCTCTCATTACAACAGGTGATTTGACCTCATCTTCCTCTATGTGCTGTTCCCCAGTGTGTACATATTTGCTAACAGAGGACTCATCTGCTGGATGCCTCGTGGTGATGTTTCTGGGAAATAGCTCAAGTGCATGCCCATCTGGTGACCTGTTCATGCCCATCTGGTGACCTGTGCATGCCCATCTGGTGACCTGTGTTCTGTCTCTCTGTTTCTGTCCAGTGCCTCAGCTCTCTGGCCAAGCCCATTTGCTAGGTTCCCCCTTCTAAAGCAAGGTATCATCCAGGCCACCCACTTAGTGTCCGTGCACCCTACTCCTCGTACCCCCATTGGCAGTCTAGGGGAAGGACCTGAGCCTGCCCACTTTTCTGGGCCCCAGCCCAGGGGCCCTACATGCCATGCCTTGGCACCACCTTGGTCCTCAACACAGTCCTTCAGGTCCCATGGGCCACATCCATGCCTCCCCCGGGTACCTCTCACCCTTATATCAGTACTATGGTTTCTAGCTTCTGCAGAGCCCTAATGCTGCGTCTACTCTGGTAAATTAAGTCAACTTAAGCTTGGCTTAAGTCGACTTAATTGGCCCTGCGTCTACACTACACTTTGCTTAAGTCGACTTAAGCAGCTTGTTTAAGTCGACTTAAGGAAAATAAAGTCGACTTTATTAAACCACCTTTCTACTCGACCTAAGGCTTAATTTGACTTTTTAAAGTCGAATTAAGCCAGTGTAGCCCTGGGGTAGCCCTAAGTCGACTTAGGGCTACCCCAGGACTACACCAATGCCCTCCCTTCCGGGGGGGCACCGGGGGAGCCTGGCATGCCCCCCCCAAAGGGCAGGGCATGTGGGCAGGGTGTGACACTCTCTGGATTTAGGGAAGCATTTATGATATTATTTTCAATGGATATCTCATAAATGCTATAATCCATAGGAACTGTGTCATGTTTGGTATCAATAGAAAGGTAGTAATTTGCTGGGAATGATTATATAGTTTATGTCTAGGAATTCTATTTCGATTAGAAGTTAGAATTTGATGTTATATCTATACTTTAACTTATGTTAATTCCATTGTGTCCGTAATGTTTAGGAATGTGCCAGGACAATGGTCCCAGGGAGTAACCTGATGAGCCATTAAGGACACAATGGTTGTATTCCTTATGGCCTTAATGGCTCATCAGGTAACTCCCTGGGACCATTGTCCTGGCACATTCCTAAACATTAAGGACACAATGGCATTAACATAAGTTAAAGTATAGATATAACATCAAATTCTAACTTCTAATTGAAATAGAATTCCTAGACATAAACTATATAATCATTCCCAGCAAATTACTACTTTTCTATTGATACCAAACATGACATGGTTCCTATGGCTTATAGCGTTTATGAGATATCCATTGAAAATAATATCATAAATGCTTCCCTAAATCCAGACAGCGTCACACCCTGCCCACATGCCCTGCCAGGGTCCCTGTCCCCCTTTGCCCCACTGCACACAAGGGGTGCCCCCCCTGCCACTGTGGACTTGCCCAAGGTCCCCCCTAGCCCCACAAAGTCGAGCTAGAGCATCCAGTGTGGACGCTCTAGGTTGACTTTGTAAGTTCCCCTTTAAGTCGACTTTAATTTTAAGTGTAGACACACTAAGTCGACTTAAAAGTTCAAGCGTAGACATAGCCTAACAGTCTATGCAGAGCTGTCCCTGGTCCTGCCATCTACAGCAGCCAGGCAGCATATCCCTTCCTTCCAAGCACTAGGAGAAGACTGCCCAAAGCTTTGGCTGCAGCCTTCTTTTATACAGAGAACCAGGGCCCTGATTGGCCCTGCAGCCGTCTGCCCTGACTAGCTACTCCTTTCCCAGAGCTTTTAACCCCTTTCTTACTGGAGTCGAGAAATCATCCTGTTAGAGTTTGCAAGCAGCCAGAGGCCCGATTTGTAAACCACCAAGGCAGGTTCCAAAAAATAAACTTTCCCCTTAAGCCTTTGAGGAAAGGCACAATGCAATGTTAGCTGATTGTATGTCAGATGGGGGTTATTGGTATTGCTTCAGATAAGTATTAGTGTGGATTTTTCTGGTGCTCCAGGGTGCATTGTTTCAGTGTTATTTATATTTTTGTAGTTGTAAATTTTAATTGCTATAAAAACATGTAGAGCTGGAGAAAGGCTCTTCACTTTCAATGGAAATAAATAAAATTACCCTCTTCTACTTTTTATGCTACAGAAATATCCTATTCAGTTGCTCTCAAGAGACTAACTTGATACATAACATGTTTCCCAAGGGTGATTTTTGAAAAAAAAATTACCATAAATGAATCAGAGATAACAATTGAAAGAATGTCATCAACTTTTCTATCACACTTTTGGCAGCCATTTCTTGTAATTCATATTGAAATTGGTGACAAATTTGTGTTAAGATAAGTGGTAACTCAGATAGCTGTAATGTTAATTATTCTTTGTATTTCTACAGTACTCCATGCACAAACATTAATGAATTAAATCTCATAAAATCCACCACATATACCACAGTGATGGGCATGATAGGCAAGTCTATATAAAACAGAGAGATCAAGATCATTTCCACGTGTTTAAAGGAGAAGGTTATAGCACATGAATACCTAGCTTTCACCACTGATTGAACTAACCTGCTACTACATCATATTTCTTTTTTGCATTTTTCATTTTGTGGAGGGATACAGAGGAAGGAACTGAGCTGTTCTATATAGTGTGTTTCAACTTGAGGCATTTTAAAAAGCTAAATCCACAGATTTACATATTGATATTACTTTAAGGGGCTATCAGAGGTTATTATAATAAAAGTCATTTTTTTAACATTCCAGTTCCTTTTGTGAAAAGTTAAATCTCCTTATAATTAGCTTCTGATATGTCAGTTTGCTGTAAACAAAGAAAATCAAATCTGTCTTTTAAACATGATTGCAGGTCTGGGAGCAAACAGAATTCAAATCTCAGAAAGAATGAGCTGGCTCAGAACTGCCAGACAAATGTTTGTATTTAGAGATTGCTAGAAGCAGAAGAGGAGCTTGCTTCCAGATTTACGTTGCTACTTATAATGAAGAGTCAAGATGTAAACTGAAAATTCTGCACTGGAACTTAGTGAGCTGGCAAACACAAAACAAGCAGAGAAACAAATTTAAGGTAGAAAAAATACTGTTGAGAAGATTTACTAGAAGAAATATCCTTTTGCTAAGGCAAAAGACAAACACGAACAAAAAGTAGAGAAAACTCAAAGCTTAAAATACTTCAATAAACTTTAATAAACTTCAATAACTTTAAAAAAATTAAACAACACAGATGTACTAGAAAGATATAGTAAAATAAATACACTCCAATATCCCATTAGAGCCCCCAGTTAAAATCTTTCAAGCTCTGACTGCTAGGACACAAGAGACCAGATATATCACAGAGGATTTATTTTCAAGGAGGAAAGGATTTCTAATGATCGCGCTATTCCTCAAGATTTCCCAGCTACCTGATTATAGAGCATCAGAGATATCAAGAGTAGAGATGTTGGATTCATCTCAGTTGGCCCAAAGAAAAGTGCTTCTGTAAGGGTCAGCATATATTTATTGGTTATAATCAAGTCACCCCTGAACCTTCTCTCTGTTAAACTAAATAGATTGAGCTCTTTGAGTTTATCACTATACAGCATGTTTCTAATCCATTAGTCATTCTAGTGGCTCTTCCCTGCACCCTTTGCAGCTTATCAAAATCCTTCTTGAATTATGGGCACCAGAACTAGACATAGTGTTGCAGTAGCTGTTGCACCAGTGTCAAATGCAGCACTAAAATAATCTTGCTACTCCTACTCAAAATTCCCCGTTTATGCATTTCAGGATCACATTAGCTCTTTTGGCCACAACATCACACTGGGATCTCACATTGAGCTGATTATCCACCATAACCTTCAAATCGTTTTCAGAGTCACTGCTTCCCAGGATAGAGTGCCCCATCCTGTAAGTATGGCCTACATTCTTTGTTCCAAGATATATACATTTAATGATAAAATGTAGACATTTACAATTAGACGTATTAAAATGCATTTTTGGAAGCACCCAGTTTACCAAGCAATCTAGATTGCTCTGAATGAGTAATGTATCCTCTTCATTATATATCATTCCCAAGTTCTTGGGTCATCTGCAAACTTTATCAGATTTTACGTTTCCTTCCAGTCATTGTTAAAAATGTTAAATAGTGTGGGGCAAGAACCAGTCCCTCTGGGATTGATGATGATTCCCTAGATATAATTACATTTGGAGAAACATCAGTTATCCAGTGATTAATCCATTTCATGAGTGCCATGTTCATTTTATGTTGTTCTATTTTTTTTAATCAAAATATCATGTGGTACCAAGTCCATTGCTTTACAAAAGCCTATGTTTATTAGGACAATACTATTACCTTTATCAGCCAAATTTATAATCTCATTAAAAAGATACCAGTTTCATTTGACATGATCTATTTTCCATAAATCCATTATCCTTCTTTAGATCTTTATGTAAAAAGTGCTGTATTAGCTGCTCCATAATCTTGCCCGGGATTGATGTCAGTTTGAGAGGCCTTATAACCACTCTGTTCATCCCATTTATCCTTTTTAAATATTGGCATAATAATTGCTCTATTACAGTCTTCTGGAGCTTCCCTGGTGCTCAAAGACTTATTGAAAATCAACATTAATAGTCCAGTGAGCTTCTCAGCCAGCTCTTTCAAAAGTCTTAGGTGCAAGTTAGTTGGACCTGATGATTTTAATATTTCTAACTTTAGTAGTTTGTTTAACCTTCTCTAGAAATACTAATGGAATGGAAAGTGTTTTATTACCATATGATGAATATATATATAATGTGTTTTTTTCTCCAAATATAGAACAGAAATATTTATTCAGCACATCTGCGTTTTTTGAATTAGCAATAATTCTACTTTTTCCATCTAATAATATAAGGGTACCATAGAGAGAATTATTTTTCTTCCTAATGTATTTTTTTAAAAAAACTCTTTCTTATTGCCCTTAAATACTTCTGACCATAGATTATTACTTGTGTCCCTTGACTTGTTTATTAATTATCTACAACTCCTAACTTCCCCTTTCTTCTGTTTCTTATATATTATGAATTTTATTTATTTACGGACTGCCTTCATTTCCCTCAAAATCAGATCTCTGTCCCTTCTCCTCCTCCTCCTCCTCCTCCCTCCCCCCCTCCCCCCAATGATTCTTCTTTGACTGACTTTTTGGGAATTTAATAGGATGTTCTTAACTGATTCCAAATGATCATTCACATTTTTTCTAAATAAATTCTTCCTCACTACTAAAGTGACTCATAATTGTCTTCAGCATCCTGAAACTGCCTCTATTAAAGCACTAAACATGCCTCATACTGCTCTGGACTTTATTTTGTTTGCACATTATAAATGTGATCAAGTCACGATCCCTTCTATGCAATCTACTTATGCAATCAATGCCTCTTCATTTGTTAGGACCAGATCTAATATAGAATTTTTCTGATTTGACTTCAGCACAGCAGAATGAAATGTATCATCCACACATAGCTGCACCGCATCCCAAATTACCTCATAGTTCTATAACACCACCTATTTCACTCTACCCAGTGACACAAGAACACATTCAGCTTTCTTAAATTCTGCTAATGTTTCAATGAGATTTGGTATTCTGTCTTCACTTTCTACTCTAAACTATCTTGGTTTATGAACTGTTAATTAGTGACTTTATTTTTCCCAATTTTGGGTGTGTTCTAGAAATGCACAAAGGGATTCCTCTGCATATCAGTTAATAAAATTTGCTTTGAGTATGTTGTGCTATAAATTAGCTAACTGTGAGGGGGGAAAAATCCCAGGAAAGAAAGTATGATAAAGTAAATAGAAAAGAATTAAAATTAGCTAATGAGTTGCCAGGTAATGATGGTTCTCTTTTTCAAGATGATATCCCCTGAAAATCCCATTCCAGAATGTTTTCTTCAATTTAATGATTTTTAATTTAGTAGTAGAGCTCAGTTATTTAAAGCAAATGCATGACAATTAAAGATAATTTAATCATTTGCCTTGACTGTTAACATTATACTTCCAGATTTAACTATAATTAAATTTTCAGTGACAAAAACAGCCAACCAACTCAGGTGGCCTTAGTCTATTTTGCTTCACCACAAAATAATTTACTGCATACATACTGATGGCAACCCACTCACTGAGCTACTTGTTACACCTGAATAGATGTTTCTCTGTGTCAAATGCAATAACACCGACAAGTTCCACAGAGCAGCATATCTGGCACCTGATGGCTCTTTGTTGCTCTATCATTGCACAATGGCCTTGAGTGTGAAAGAGGAAATAGTTATTTTAAAACAGAATAAAATGATTTAATTTATCATATATCATAACCGCTCCGTATATTTCTCAAAATCATCAAAAGTATATAAAAATAATGTTCAATCCCTCATGCTCTGGCTATTTATAAAGTGCAGTTCATTCAAAGCAGAGTAGTTCCTGTACGCAAGGATCACAAAGATGACAAAATACCTTCTGACAAAGCAAGAGGCTTGTGACCAATTCATAGCCAAGTGTTTCATCACACTTCCCAGTGTTGTATTGTGTAAACCAGGGTTGTCAATCCCTGGCCCACAGGCCAAAAGTGGCCCGCGGGGTTTTTTCAAGTGGCCCGCGCTCCCCTGCTGCTGTGAGGGATCTCGGCTGAGTCTGCCCGCCCCTGGCAGGAGCAGCCACTTACTTCCTGGGGAGCAGGGAGGGCAATGGTGCACGGCCATACCCAGCTCCTGGCACGGAGCGGGAAGCTGGGTTGTGGCTGCAAGCTGGGAGTTGCTGCCGCTGCTTACTACCTGGTTGCGGGGAGGAGGGCAGTGGGGTAAGTAAATCGGGCGACTGGGCCACTTACTGCCTGGTCCAGGAAGCAGGAGGAGAAGCTGAGGCTGGGGCTGCGAACTTGTCCCAGCTCTCTCAGCAACCCTTCACAGGGAAGGAACAGGGACTCTGTAAATTAGAGCCTTTTATAGATTTAATGGCCTGCACCTGTGAGCAATTTCCAGTTTTGTTTTGTTTTAAAACTTGCATTTAGCACCTGCACCCACCTTGACTCAGCTCTAGGACTCTGTGCTTTCAGATATAGTTTTTTGTATAAAGTTTTAAGATATAGGTTTTAGATTTGGTGTTCAGATATAAATCAGTCTTTGTAAAAATGAGTGTAGCAGACTCAAAAGACTCAAATAAAGAGAAGTTGGAGGACAGTGAGCTGGAAATCAACAAGTTAGTTTCTGGTCTTCAGCCACAGAATTAGACTAGAGTTGCATGAAATGAACTATTTTTAAGAGTTTGATCTTTTTTAAATTGCAAATTTTTTAATTTAAAGCTGTTTTTTTTTATTTTAAATTTTCTTTCACCTAAAAAAATGTTTTTAATAAATGTTTTAAATTAACAATTATGTTTAAATTAATTAAAGCATTTTAAATGAATTAGTCAATCTTAATTGAAATTTAATAGAAATGTAATTAATTCAATTTTAATTTAATTTTGAGTAAATAGACTGATCGCCCTTCAGGGCTCTAAAAATTATATTCATGGCCCTCAAGGCCAAAAGGTTGGAAACTGCTGATGTAAACAATCCCAGGCTTCATTTGACAAACCTGACTTTCACTGACCACAGAAAATGGAAAAAATTCCTATTTGTCTTAGATCTTGAGCAAAGGCATTTTTATTTGCAATCTGGCATCTTTCTAATGATGAACAAATGGTAATCCAGGTTCAGGACATTTCCTCTGCGTCTTTCCTTGTTTTCGCTGTACATAGTGTTTCATGAAAACACTAACTTCTGTTTCATTGGGAAAAAGCAATTATTAGTTCTGCTGCATAGTAAGCTTTAGAGGAGAAGACATTATGTTCTTTGTATGTTCTTCTATACCCATTGAACCCTGAATCAAAGGTCTTTTGTAGGTGCCCAGTAATGTAGTATATGCTTCCTAATCTACTAGAAGCACTTCTCCAAACCAGCCATACCCTTTTCTACATTTGTATTCATTTTGCTTTATTTCTTCAAAGCAAAATACTTAAGAATATTGCACAGCAATTTTTTCCCCTTTCCTAATTTGGGGTTCACAGAAGTTCTTGGTATTTTTTTTTTTAATAACCTCTTTTTGGTCCAACCTGCCTGTTTCACAGAGTGGCCTACAGACTATATTCATTGTTTGCTGTTATCGATTGGGCTGTTAAGTCAGGCATCTGCACTTCCTGCTAGGAGGCTCCCTGATGTATTCAGACTCTATTAGTGAAGGAGAACAGGAATCACACTCATCTGTCAATCCTATTGAACACCCTGGTCTATTTTAGTGGAGCCTAGCAACTTTCTCCTAAGTTATCTAGAGGTCTTTTCCTGTTTGGCTTTGAGCTTCCATGTACTACAGGGAAAGTCAATAGAACATTTTTCATGAACAGTAGAGAAAATCCACTTTTGACCATCCATTCAATATTATTCATAAGAAAACCTGATCACTTGCATTGTTGGAATGCAATACTTTCCATCAATACTGAACTATACTGCTATTTGCATGAAAAAGCACACCTATCAATCAACCTGTTCACCATATGGTAAAAAATAGTAGGAGTGGCCCACCTTCTCCCTCCCGCTCCTCTTCGGTGCTCCTAATGGGAGGAGTTTGAGGGTTTTTTTATGTTTGTATGTGGATTCAGTAATTTTTCTACAAAATCAAATTTACCTCAGCCATCAGAGGAAAATAGATTCTTTGGGTCCTTTAATGAAATGGAATGGCCTAGGGCAAGCCCCACACCTTGTTTACTACAGCTAGACAAGCGTCATGAGCTTCTTATATCTTTTGCCTTTCTACTGTTAGCCATAGGGAAACAGTATAGTTTTAATTTCTGACTTTTGTAAAAATGGAGGGATCTCAATTTTGATCCTCTCCTACAGGGTTAGACTTATAATTTGTGAAGCCTCTAGCCATTGGACAGAGACTGAGTACTGTACACC
This sequence comes from Pelusios castaneus, assembly GCA_007922175.1. Lineage (NCBI taxonomy): Eukaryota > Metazoa > Chordata > Testudines > Pelomedusidae > Pelusios > Pelusios castaneus. The sequence goes on from ML686108.1 coordinate 574,715, forward strand.
TCCTCTTGTGACACTGTCAGGATGTAAATTCTGTCTGCTCTGTGGGGTTTCCAGCCTACACCAGTTTACCAAAGCTTGTGTTTAAGGCCAGCACTGTCTTCTTAGATTATGACCATCTCTGCTAGTTCTCTATAGCCACAAGGGTCTTATTTAACCCTCTCTTAATTGAAAAGCGAATGACTGCAAATGAAGATGTTGCCACAGAATAAGAAACATAAAAAAAATCACATGAATTCTTGTGCCCATTTTCTGTTAATCCAAGTGATCAGGGTATTTCTTAATGCTAAAACCATCTTGTAATTCTGTACTGCTTTTTTCTTTCTTCCTCAATTTATGTGGAAGAAAGAAATTTAACATTAAGTACAGTGTGTCAAACCTCCCTGTGATTTCACTGAAAACCAGTAGTGTGTTTAGATGCTTGTCTTGCGTCTTGAATACTGTGATAAATCCAGTGTGGCTTTCCTTCAGCTTCTCATAGCCTCAAGCAAGCCCCAGATTTTAGTTATTTTAAATTCTGGATCAAACCAGAGCTCAGCATGGCAACTTAGGAGAAGTTGAGATGTAGATCTGAACTTCCCGGCTCAGGACTTTTACTAGTTACTGCAGTTGAGAGAAGTTGATAGTAAACTTTTCTAGTTAGCACACTACATGTTACAACACATGCTGCTAAGTAACCCATCTTCTAAAAGGGGATTCATTATTAATCATAAAAGGAAGTAGAGTAGCCAGTTTTAACAGTTTTCCTCCTTTGGCGATCGCATAGTGAGGGCTCAAATTTGCCAATCCCACACATTTGTTGAGGAATACTGCATATGACCTGCTGTGCAAAGTACTGAAGTGAATAAATGAATGAATAAATGAATAAAACGTGATTTTTGGTGGAAATAAAACATCTGTCCTTTATGTGTTTCTTTCCTTTATGTTGTTATGAATATCAGCACCTTTCTGAGGCAAGTACTACGTCTTTAAGTGTTTGCTCTGAAATACCCTGCCTGCTATTAGTAATAAAGAAATGGAAATAAAAAATAGCCTGTTAACCTACTGTCAAGGATCATGTGTTCTAATATACCTACATTTTTTTCATCATAACATACAAATCAAACATTTTGGGCCATATTATTATTTATAATAAGGCACCTTTACATCAATCTCAGAGCGCAAAGGGATTTTTAAAGTGGACGTAAATGTACACTGACAGAGTGGTAAAACATGGCCTTATTGGGAAATGTGAATCAGGGACTTTGGGTTTGTGATTTTCATTTGACAGCTTTAAACATCTGCATTCAGATCTGTCCGGTGAAAGGTCAAGTGTCTGACATCTCAAGGTCAAACAAAGCTCTCTTCTTGTAAAGTTTATATATAGGAGCTAACAGTGCTTTCATATTTTGATCTCTACAGTGGTTGCCAGCTGCTTTGCTTCCATATTAGCATTTTGTCATGTTAAAGTGTTCATTCTTGTTGGTTCAGTGTTGAACAGTAATCAGAAACCCTGATTCAGGAAGATATCGTTGCTGCAGAGGGAATCTGAAAGGTCAGTCTGCCTGAAGGAAAGCACTAACATAACTAAGGATTAAAGGAAGAAACAAGTATCAGAGCTAGAAGGAACTCTGAAGCCAGCCAAGTCTGCTGACAGACAGACCTTTAGGGATTCAGACACAGAGTCTTCAACTAACTAGTGTTAGTATTTTCTGCCCAAAGGGAAAGCTATTATCACACCAAGAGAAGAGCAAGTTGATCACAAAACCCCTGAGGAGTCAGTGAAATAGTCTGAAGAAGTAAAGTCCTCAGCATACAAATCCTGAGGATCCAGTTTAGAGTCAGGACCAGACCAGAGGATTGCCTGAAGAGCTGTAGCCAACGTAACAGAAAGGACTAGCTATCAAAATCTGATAGAGGAAATATCCTGGACCCATACTGAAAGAATTTTTGGTTCGACAACTCATAACAGAGAACTGAACCGATGCTTAACTAAACTTAACATTAGCAATTGATTGGTCACAGAGCCAGATCTTACAGTGCACACAATACTTTTATGAAGTTTCACTATTCTGTCAAAGAAATATAGTTTACTGAAGTATGGCATTTACTGAATAAAGTCAATTCATGAGAAAAGTGTATTAGCTTACAAAGCAGTTTCAACTGGAAAATATTTGCAGAAGCTGAAAAATACTATATGAAAAGAAGTGTAGCATAGTGAATCAAGCCTTATAGCTGTGTAGCAGGGACCTGAGTTCTAGTTTCTGGCCTGGGTTCCCTTGGGCAGTATTCCCTCTGTAAAATGGGGATAAGGATGCTCATCTCTGTGAATCACTTTGAAATCAACTAAGGAAAAAAAGTTAGGTATTGTTATTAATAATATTAACCAAATATCTATAATAACAGTCATTTAACATCTTGGTATGTAATATTTCTTCATTAAAAGAAAGATATCCACTCCAGAGAGCGGGAAAGATATTGAAATAAAAAGGCCTGACATTTGTGGGTCGTAACATAAAAAGTTGGTTTGTTCTCTTATACAGCCTGATCTATATTTGATCCATCCATTGCCATCAATGAATTCCACTGGAGATCAAAGGCCTTAACATGATTTGCAGGGTGATGATTAAAGTGCTGGTAATTACCAGTAAAGGTTATATTCGGCCTTATAAAGGTTATCTAGTGAAAGAACTATATTAGACTGTTACAATAGGTAATTAGGTGGATAAAATAATTCCCACACATATACTGAACACAGAAACAGAACATGAACAAAACCTATCATCAACATCATCATCATTGTTAAATAATTTATTTCTATTGTGAAAGTGGCTAAGGACCCCAAAAGGAATTAGAACTCATTGTACTAGGCACTGTGCAAATAGATGAGCAAGTTAAACAAGCACCCGTCATGGATGACTTAAGAGGGTACTTGGTCCTGCCATGAATGCAGGGGACTATAAAAAGTGAGGTCAACTTTGTTAAGGCAACTTAATAAGGTCGACTTTAGGAAGACCCTTAAATCGACCTAATGAAAGCCTAATGTGGACAGGGATTAAGTTAGGTCAACTTAAGCCTCCTTAAGTTGACCTAACTTCCCAGTGTGGACATAGCCGATGACCTCTCATGGTTCCTTGAGTTTCTATGGGTATGTCTACACTAGCAATTTAGGTCGACTTAAGGAAACTTAAGTCGACCTAAATTACTCCACATCCACACTGGGCTTTCATGAAGTCAAATGAAGAAATTTCTTAAGTCAACTTAATAACAAACGCCCATTAGGTTGATTTAAGGCTTAAGTTGACTCCTTAAGTCGACTTAAGGACGGTGTGGGCGGGAAGTAACCTTTAAGTCAACTTTATTAAGTTGACTTAAGGGCAGTTAAGTCGACTTAACAAAGTGGACTAAGTCAACTTAACTTTAAGTCGACAGTCCACTTTAAGTCAACTTAAAGTTGACCGTATTAAGTCGACTCAACAAAGTCGACTTAACTTTTTCTAGTGTAGACATACCCTATGATTCTATGACATAAAAATGGTCCCTGGCCCAGAGACAAGATTATAACGGAGTCAGGTATGTTTGTATAACTCAGTTGTTATTGTTTTCAGTAGTCCCCAATATTTGCCAGCCTAGCCATATATTTCATAGACTATCATAACTACCATGTGACATACAGGCATTATAAAGAAAAGAACAAACACTCAGCAACAACAGAACTGAAAATCTAAAGACTGAACAAAAGCTTTAGTCATCTTTTCTGGAAGAAAATATGAATGCAGTTACAACTAAATTTAAACTGAACAAAGCACAAATAATTATGAAAAGTATAAATATTTCTCTTTCCCAACTAAGCTATTTCACATCCTACCAAAAGGTAGCATTTCAGGAATCTAGCCTAAAACAATTATGAACAAAAGTTCAGAACTTGCAGCAAGTTCTTGTTCTCACGTGTCCAGGAACTGGCTGCTAAGTTTCTCCTTGTAGTGGTTAGCAGTACTCTTCTACCTCTCCTATTTCTCTACTCAGCAGACTGATACCAAGAGGCACTTTCCTTTTCATACAAGACCATTGGAAGGAGCTAACACAGGCACATAACCAGTTACCAAAGGCTGCATATTCGTAGCCTTCATTTGGGCCCCAAAAATAAACAGATGGCATCTCGCCAAGCAGCAATAGAAACTAAATGGTAGATAGAATAAGGTGATTTATCAGATTAATGGCTGAAAAGGGGAAGCTATTATATGCATCATTGTTGGTAGCACTCAGATAATTACTGCAAAGTAGTCTCAAAGGAACAATCATTTGTAAATACTTATAGCTTTGTTTTCATTATTGTTTCTTATATGCCTGTTAAACTGAAAATCAGAGCTATGTGAAACTGGCTCTTTGATGTCAGGAAACATCAGAGGGTGGACACACTCTTCAATGTTCACACTCCCTGAAGTTTATTTGCTGTTTCAGATTTCCAGAGAATCCAAAACTCCAAACCAGCCTCATAGTTAATCCTGTAAATGTTGCTTGGTTTACATTAAAATAGGCGAATTTTAATACCCTCCTCCTATGATCATAATTCCCTCTATCCCATACCCAATCCTATTTTCTGAGGGAAACATTATGTTTCATGGCCAGCAGCCTCTCATCCTTTCGGTTCTGGCTATCTATATATTTGGGGTGTGCATAGCTGGCCCTACCCCTTGTTATAGGAATTCCCCATTTGGTATGGTGTTTTCTGGTGCAAATATCCTCCAGACTGAGGAGTAATTCCAAGTTTAACTACTGGTGGTGAATGAAGAGGCAGGATTGGCTGCCAATTCACCTGAATCTTATGTATTAGATTTAGATTCCCACTCAAAGAAATTTTAGAAGGGAGCAGGCCATCCAGTCACCTATTTGCTGAAGATGTATTGGAGCAAGGGAAAGACTGTTGGTCCTTTATTCACCAACAGACACTACCAGATTAGAGTGGGGGGGTATGGGAAGGCCTGGATCAGACAAGTTACATGAAGGATATGGAAGGATTTTGTATCTTTTGGGAGAGTGGAAATAATGAGAAGAGTGGTCTGTGGAGGGGCAGGAGGGTCATCAGCCAGCTCAAGTCTTCTAAAGTTTGGACAGTAGTTTGGAATCATACTAAAATATAATATTTGGTAAAATCACTTGCTTTCAGGTTTTGACATGAAATGTTTTCATTGCTGAGATTCACATTATATACAAGTACTACTACAGTAGATAAGTATATTTTCATTTTATGGCACCTTAATGCAGGAGTCTGTGTTATTTATTGTTAAGGGAGAATTGCAGAGGTTTTCAAGCAGCAATTAAATCATCCTTATTGTTGTTGTTGAAGTTAATCCAAACTGACAGCATAAACACATTCCAGCCTCTCCCTCTTTCATGTTCAGAAATTAACATTTTATCTGTTTGGCCGGACAATAGCTCTGTATTTGACTTTCATGTGGGTAATTTGAGCTCAGGAATGTTGTTGAACAAGTCTGCCCTTTGACCTCAAGGAAGTTGCACCCACTTGCATCATATCTTGAGGACATGAGTGGTGCATCAAATACAATTTAAAGGAACAGAGGGACATCGGGGGAAATCTGTGCTATATTATTATTATTATCTCTCTTGGCAAGGAGAAAATGGGATTTTTTGCTGCTGCCAATTATAAAAAATAATGTGTTTTAAAAATAAAAGCTCAAAGGCTTTAACTTCTCATTAATGACAACTGTGTAATCAACGGGGTACTTACATTTAGATGGAGTTGATTAGTCCAGTGACCAATTACTTTGTATTCTGCACTTTTGTTGGTCATTTGATACTGAAAAATATCATAGCGTCCAGGTGCATCTCCATTTTCATTGAAAACAACAGGTGTTCCAGCGCTTCCTACAAAAAAAGGGGAACAATTTAAATGAAGTTCCTACAATATCAATCTATTTTAACTTCTTTCTTTAAAATGTTCTGGAAAGACAATATGATATGATCATATCAAGCAAGTTTTCATGAAATGTTGTCAGCATTATAATAAACCTAAAAAACTTGTAAAGAAAAGGCCACTGTGCAATGTTATTTCTTACATCACAATATGAATTGTCCGTGTTAGATAGGCTATATAAAACTAAAATCAAACCAAATTACAAAGATAAATGTTGAACTAAATGTCATTTTCATTGGATAACATTAGATGATTATTGTAAGAAGCAGGGGTGAAATATAATGGCTGGGTAGAAGTCAATGGCAAAACTCTCAGGTTATGTCTACACTTGAAAAGTTAAGATGACTTTATGAAGTCAACTTAATAAGGTCGACTTTAAGTCGACTTAAAGTGAACCTTATTAAGTTGACTTAACAAAAATCAACTTAACTTTTCAAGTGTAGACATGGCCCCTTTTTGATCTTATTAAGTCGACTTAACATTTTAAGTTGACTTAATAAGCTTCACCAAAGCGCTAATCCCCATCTCCACTGGCTTATGTCAACTTAATAAAGTCGACTTAAGCGCTAGTTCGAATTAAAACGAGGTGTTATTAATTCGAACTAACGTTTCCTTAATTCGACTTAAGGAGCAGGTTAAGTCGACTTAAGAAAGCCCAGTGTAGATGTGAAGTATTTTAAGTCGACTTAAGTCTCCTTAAATTGACTTAATTTGTAAGTGTAGACGCACCCTCACTGACTTCAATGGAGGTCATACCTCTGGACTTTCAGGCTATGTCTGATCAGCTGAGAATTCCCCAGCCACGTGGGGAGTTCTCAGACAAAGCCAACATAGCCTCATTTTGGGGCTTGCTAAGTGCCCCAAAGGGTTTTGTTGGACTCTTGCTGGTCTTAGTCAGTGAGCAATCCCTTTGGAACTATTGCCAGCTGACATAGGTTAAAGAACCTCAATTAAGTCAATAGAGTGAAAAGTAGCAAAGAACTATTGTACCTCAATGATGAATTAAACCCAGAGTTTCTCAGCAATTACAATGGTCAGGAGTGGTATACTAAATTTGTGGCAAATTCCAAATGAAAGAAAGTGTTGGGGGAAGAAAGCAACATGGGATTCAATATTTGAGGAAGTGGCCAGCTATTTGTTTTGGTGTAAATGTTAAAAGACTTTGAGGTCCTGTATCAAATCATATCTTAGCTAGAATATCTTCTTAAGAGGATGAGGTTAGAGCAAAGGTGGGCAAACTATGGCCTGCAGGCCAGATATGCTCCGCAGGAGCCTTTCATCAGGCTTTCCAGCTGGGCCTGGCCAGAGTGTAGCGGTGGCCCACGTCCCCCCCCAGTCCAGCCCCTTTCCCTATCTCTTTCCCTTTCCCTCCATATAGGCCCAGTAGCTTTCCTGGAATTCTTTTCAAACTACAAAAAAATTGTTATAATTTCAGTAATTTCAGAATCATTTTGTATTATTAGTCAGCAGTCATTTAACACTGTATTTTAAAAGTAAGTGGAGACTTCCGATGTTTTATTTACTGCAATTTATTATTTTAACCTATGGATGATTCCAGTATTTATGTACAGTGTCATCACCTTAACTACACTGGGTGCTTCATAATAGAAGTTATAAGGTAGAATCCTAGGAATATGACAATTAGTTTGGATGAACTTTAGAGGTTAGAAATATCACCTGTCTCTCAAATGAAACTTTTTTCTAAGGTTCAAATACATTTAAGTTTCTTTAAGTTGTACATTAAGTATACATTTCTTACTCACTTTCAGATCAAAAAGTGCCAAAATATTTCAAGAAAGTCTGTTCTTGCCACATTTCTAGCCTGTCTGGAATCAGAAAGTACTGAAATGTCTATTCATAAGGTCCCCAAACCATTTTAAAAGCCCACATGGGAAGTATGCAGAGATATAGCTCCACCCTGTCTCCTCCCACACATCAAGCAAAAGAGAGAGTGTGACTTTGCTGCAACTTTAAAAATGTGCAGCAGTTTACATTCCTTTTAGTGCAACCTCAGTGCTTCCCGGTATTTCCCTGCAGGTGCAGCCAGGCACCATCCCTTCTGTAGGGTTGTGGTTAAGTGCCATGGCTAAAGAAGGAAAAGCACATGGACCACATATCTGAACCAATTTCCTGAACTATGTACATCAATAACATAGTCCTTATTAGGTATGCATTTGTCAGCTTTTTAGCATCCTTTTAAAAGGAGTTTCTATGAATGATAATACATAGATTGTAAGAATCTCTGTGGCCTCCTAACATCCTCACAGCTGTTACTATGCTTCATACCAACTCCCTCAGAGCTCAACAGACAAACTTGCAAGTTAGTTTGAATTACAGAAGCTTAATTTGAACTAACTTAAGCCTTGACCACACTAGGCTTTCAGTAGTTCGAATTAAGGGCTTCCTTAATTCAAACTAATACATTCAATTGCTTAGTTCGAACTAACCCTTAATTCGAAATAGTTAGTTCGAATTAAGTCAATGTGGCTATATTAGTTCGAACTAACTGCTTAGTTCGAACTAATCGGCAGATTGACCTTCATGCAACTGACTAATTCGAACTAAGCAAGTGCCCTGCATGGACATGGCTAGTTCAAACTAGCATTCTAGTGGAGCCATGCTAGTTCGAATTAAGTTAATTCGAACTAACTAAAATTAGTTCGAATTAGTTAGTTTGAATTAACTAATTTGAACTAGTTTTTGTAAGTGTAGACATAGCCAGTGGGACTAGAACTCAAATCCTGCTATAAAATCAGAGCCCCTACCCCCCCACCTGAACAAAAGGAGAGTCTTTCTTAATATGACACATAGCTAGGTAGTTCTGATTCCATTCAGTTGAAGGCAATGCATATCAGCTAGTTTAGCATACAATAAAGGGAACAATTACCATTTTCAGCCTAAATTCTCATGTTCTTGTCATATTAAAAAAATTATAATCTAATGCTGAAAAACCCCACCCACTCTGGTTAGCTGCCACCAGTATTAAAGTAAATGACTCTTTGTGGTAAACAGGCATATTAACTAAATATTATTAAATTAATGACCTTCTGACCCTAATCGTATGTGAACCCTTCAAAACTGAGGGCAGTTTAAACCAGCCAACACTGTTATTCAAAAAACAAAAACAAACAAACAAACAAAAAATGATATGTATGAGAGATGGGGAGGGGGCAAAAGGAAGGTAATATACCACCAGAGTTTGATTATTTTGTAATCCTTTTGGCACAAAGGATTTTTTATGGTAAGCAATTATGTTACAAGAGATTTCTTAGACATGAAACATAAAATTAATCAAGGTATAAAATACTGCAGATCCACAAGCAAGATATACCTAGCTGAAAACAATGTATGACAATATATTCCATACCGTTATTATTGAATCTAAAAGGAATTAAAGAGTCCTTAGTGAAAATGAATGTATATGTGTGTGTGTGTGTGTGAAGGGAGCAAAACAGCTAGAAAAACAGATACTGGGACAGTGGCTAACTCTGATAGGCTATGTCTACCCTTGGCCAAATAAGTCAACTTAGCATGTCTACACTATAAAATTAGGTCAACTTAAAGTGGACCTTGCCAAATCGACTTAGAGCGTCCACGCTGGACGCCTATGTCGACTTGCAGGTGCTAGGTGGACCTGGGACTGGTCCATGGTGGTAGAGGGGGCACCCCTTTCAAAGTGCCAGGGGGCTCCGCATTTGCCCATTGTACCATTGTACCAGGGCTAAGCAGGACAGGGACAGTGGCAGGGCATAGGAGCGGGGTGGGTAGGGCTGTGTCCTGCCCTGTGGGTGGGCATGTCAGGCTCTGGCTGTGCCAGCCACCCTGGCAGGGAGGTCAGTGGGGGAGCCCTGGGGGCCCTTTAAGTCAACTTAGAGTCAATTTAGGGCTAATCCCAGTCTATGCTGGCTAAATAGACTTAATAAAGTCGACTTAGCCAGTAAAGTCAACTTTAAAGTAGGTTTTATAAAGTCAACTTAAAATTTCCTTAAGTCGACTTAAGGAAATTGTAGTGTAGACACAGAATAAATTAAGTTGACTTAAGCAGGTTTAAGTCAACTTAATTTACAAGTGTAGACGCACCCGTAGAGAGTCATTGACTCACCAGTAAAGGACCCTAAAATGAGTGCAGTGCTCAGCCTTTTAGAAATGTAATTGGCTTTTTTAGAGAGGAATATTATAGGAATATTATATTATTATAGGAATATATATATATATTATAGGAATATAATATATTATAATATACAGGAATAATATATTATAATATATAGGAATATATATATATTATAGGAATATTATAGGAATGTTTAATGAATAAATTGCTGCTTCATGGGTGTGGTGTAAATGCTAAGAAATGGCTGTGTTGATAGGCTGAGTCAGCATCACTTATAGTCAATTACAAACTTCTTGTAGCAGATCCAGGACAGTCCCTCAAATAATATTTAATCAAATTTCAATATCTTGCCATTCTCATGATAACATATCAAACTATAGCTATGTTATTAAAATAAATGTTAATGCAGAAAAACCTCACTACTGAAAATCTAATCCAGGAAGCTGATCCATGAGAATGGATCCTTTTTTCCAGTGGAAGTCTCAGTGAAGATGAAGACCTGCAGAGGTCTACCTACGTAGATCAGCTTGCAGGAATGAGTCCTTTTAATTCATTCAAATAGAGACAATAGACTGGTTTATAGAAAAAAAATCTCAGACTATATTATAGTTTAAAATATGTGTTAGTATAAAGCCATATTGGAAAACTGTGGCAGTATATAGACTGACTGTCACTGGAAGATTGTGGCAGTCATGATGATTAATATAATCAGTTTTAAGTGCCAAAGATTTTTTTATAGCTTCTTGATTTAATTAACTGTTAAAAACAACAAGGAAAATGTCTAATGTACATGAATTAAAATGTGATTGGGGAAGTAGCAAAGGATAAGATTGTATTTGAATTTGCAGTACTTAGAAATCCCAAAAGAGAAGGCAATATCTTTAACATTTACAAAGGAACTGTTTATCAGTGATATGCATTTCAACGAGACAGATGAAACAGGAGGTTTAAATTAAATCAACTCAGAGAAAAAAAAAAGAGCTGTTAAAACATTTAATACTTGGTTAAGGGATAGAAATGCCAAAGAATTATCAGCAATTAAGTAGAACGAAGGGATGCTAATTTGAGAATGTTAGGCTAGCAGACAAAAGAGCAGTATGCACTGTATCCAGTTATGTAACGTTGAGTAATAAATGCAGCTATTATCTATCAAATCTCCATATGGAAAATCATTTCCAAACAATGAACAATATGCTTTCTAAAATAGCAAACAATTATTGTCCCACATTTATTCAAACCTGCATCTTCAAGCAAAGATCATTCAGAACACCAGTCTAGAATTACTGATTTTGAGTTGAACACAGTGAAAGATTCTCCCTTATCAGGGACAAATTGTTATATGAGTGCACCAAACAGAGTTAGAGGAGGAATGGGTGCACGGGGTATGTAGCATACTGATTGTGTGCGTCTGTGCGATGATATGGCTCGCAGAGAAGATAAGGGGCCCAGGTACCAGCCTTTATTTTAGGAGGTGCTGGACAATTATTCTAGTTCTAACTCCACAGAGGTGACTGTAATTTGTCTGGTGACAGTTGCCTTCAGCATATGGTTTCATTATAAATCTGTTGCTCATTACATTTCTGCACAAAAGAAAGCCAGAACCCCATACCTTCTATTTCTGTGCATAAAAATAAGGCGTATTAGTGTCATGAGTGGTACCAGACGTCCAGAAGGAGGTAGATTAGAGTTCCAACATCAAAGCCTTATGCACCATCTGCTGTAGCAGAGCTAATACTGGGAAGAACACTCTGCATCCTATGTGTACACAGTGGCCATCCACAGCTGTTCCTTCTGCCAGCGAACCTTGAGGCATTCTGTCCGCTCTTGCCATAATCAGAATGTGTCTAGTGAATGCCATGTTCCTTTTCATCACCTTACGAGTTTAACTTTGCCTAAAAGACTATGGCTTTTCTTGAAGTATATCAGAGAAGCTTATTTGGCTTATAACCGGACTGGTCAGCAAATTAAAGGAGAAGTACTAAGTATATCACTATATTCCTATGAAAATGGAAACATATAGAAGGATCCATTAAAGAGTCAAGATTTTCCCACCCATTACTCACATAATTGCTATTCTGTTTACAGAGGAAAAGAGACGCAATCTCAGATCTCACGGTGTGGTGTCTGTTAGGAAATCATATTGACACAGTGAGACATCAGAGAATATTCCACTTATGTACAGCAACCACATAGCTAGGATGCATCACAGGCATGAAGTTTCATTTGTGTAAAGGAATAGGCTGGGCTCTATCAGAGGGCAGATGATATTGTTTTTTAATGTTAACAAATACATAATGACAAGTTCCAAAGGGGTACCCTGTTAGTCTAGATCAGCAAAACAAACAAGGAGTCCTGTGGCACTTTAAAAGACAAACAAATGTATTTATCACATGAGCTCTCGTGAGGGAAAATCACACTTCATCAGACACATTGAAGAAATACACAATGTTTATATTTAGGCTTGTTTATTTTTAAACCTATTTTTAAGATATATCTTGCACCATCCATAATATCTGGTACATTTTTATAGTC
>ML686108.1:589576-633128 GCA_007922175.1 Pelusios castaneus
AGAAAGAAAGAAAGAAAGAAAGAAAGAAAGAAAGAAAGAAAGAAAGAAAGAAAGACTAGAGAAATTCCAATCCTGCAAAATTATGTTACAGTAAAATTGAGATTTGTGTTTGAATCCTTGACATATGGAGGGGCGGGGGAGGGGGGCATGGAGGGAAGGATGGGAAGGGAACAGGAAGTACTTTATTAACTTATCCCACACAAGTCCTGTGTGAAGTGAAAGATTTTTTTAAAAAATGGATCAAATTTGAGAAGAACAGGAAATAAGATAAATTTCTTCTCAAACAACACACCTACATAGCCCTATTCCTCCCCCTTTGGGATGACATTAGGAAATCAGAACATCACAGCAACTTTAGCCTGTTGTAACAAAAAATGGGATTGTTCTGTATGTCCACCACAACATCAAATAAGGACTGCTGTTCACACAGCATCCCAGATGAGAACAGTGTAATACCATTAATCCAGAGAGCAACTGTTTCTGGTTCAGCAAGATCATATTTGACATATTGAGCTCTCTCCTTGTTTCCAGCTGTGCAATCAGCTGTGCACTAATTAAACAGGCTAAAAATACATTAGGGAATCCCCTAATATTATTTTCCAGTAGTAGCCCCAGGTCACAAAAGACTCCAATATCTAGTTATGCTGGCAGGAGAACAAGAGACACTGGTTGCTATTTAAGTGGATCACAACTTTATTCCTAAGTGTCAGGGAGTACCCAGCAGATAAAAGTATGCAGTGAAGGTAATTATTTATATACACCTGGGGGGAGGTGACCTACAGTCAGCAGTTCCCCTTTACTCATCCTGATCCTCAGCCAACCTGCTGCTTAGACCTCACCATACCCCACCAAATGAATGTTCAGGGGAGCTATAAAGGAGTGAGAGTTTGGATCCCTGACATGCCAGTCACAGGCTGCGTCTACACTGGTAAATTAAGTTGACTTAAGCTTGCTTAAGTCGACTTAATTTACCCTGCGTCTACACTACACTTCCCTTAAGTCGACTTAAGCAGCTTGCTTATGTCGACTTAAGGAAAATAACGTCGACGATGAAAATTAAGTCGACTTTATTAAACCACCTTTTCATTAGATTTAAGGCTTAATTCAACTTTTTAAAGTCGAATTAAGCCAGTGTAGCTCTGGGGTAGCCCTAAGTCGACATAGGGCTACCCCAGGACTACACCAATGTCCTCCCTGCTGGGGGAGGGCACAGGGGGAGCCTGGCATGCCCCCCAGAGGGCAGGGCATGTGGGCAAGGTGTGACACTCTCTGGATTTAGGGAAGCATTTTATGATATTATTTTCTATGGATATCTCATAAATGCTATAATCCATAGGAACTATGTCATGTTTGGTATCAATAGAAAGATAGTAATTTGCTAGGAATGATTATATAGCATATGTCTAGGAATTCTATTCCGATTAGAAGTTAGGAATTTGATGTTATATCTACACTTTAACTTGTGTCATTCTGGAGGAATGATTTTGACAGGAGGGTGTGAACAACCATTATCTCCTTAATGTTAAGGAAGCTCCCACCTACAATGGGCCAAAGGGAGAAACCTGATGAGCCATTATAGATATAACATCAAATTCCTGACAAGTGGACCCCATTCAAGTGGACCCCATTCAAGTGGACCCCTGACAAGATATAACATCAAATTCTGACAAGTGGACCCCATTCTCCCTGAATAATTCTGGTGTCTTGTACGCTGTCCACATGAGAAATTGCCAACCTCTCTTTTGCCAGCTATGAATTTGGCCACCTCCCTATTCACATACCTCTGGCTTTGTCAACCAGAGGCAGCTTTATAGTTCCCCATGGCACACATTGTTGGAACATGTGCAACAAATAATTTTTACTCCTAGGAAGAATTCCAGGATCTACTGCAAGACCTTCTTAGTTCTAATCATTAAGTCCATCTGTAGTGAGGCTGAGTGGCCTCCTTCTGAACTGGAGAGTGACGGTCCATTACACTCCCACTGGTGACAGAGCCTAATTCCATGCCCCCCCCTCTGCCTCCCACCCCCCTGTCAGCACCAGAAGTCCCAAAGCAGGATAGTAAGTATAAAAGGAAAGCCCTGGAACTCACTTGGTGCTGAAACACTGGAGGAAGTACAAGTACCTTGTAGGGAGCTGGAATCTTGACAGGATTCCCAAAAAGGCTCTGAGTGGAGCTGTGCCCTGTAGTTGGTGGAGGCAGATGGGTACCCTGAGGAGCTGCTGCGACTGCCCCAGACGAATTCCCCAAGGAGCTATGGGTGCGTCTACACTTGTAAATTAAGTCGACTTAAGCTTGCTTAAGTCGACTTAAGGAAAATAAAGTCGACAATGAAAATTAAGTTGACTTTATAAAACCTCATTTTAGTTCAATTTAAGCCTAAAGTCAACTTTTTAAAGTTGACTTTTTAAAGTCGACTTAGGCCAGTGTAGACCTGGAGTAGCCCTAAGTCGACCTGCTGGGGGGGGGCACAGGGGGAGCCTCGCATGCCCCTCCAAAGGGCAGGGCAGAGCCCTGCCCACCCTGCCCCTATGCCCTGCCAGGGTCCCTGTCCTCCTTTGCCCCATTGTACCCTGGTACAATGGGGCAAAGGCTGAGCCCCCTGGCACTGAGCAAGGGTTGCCCCCCCGGCACCATGGACCTGCCCGAGGTCCTCCTAGCCCCTAGAAGTCGACCTAGGGCATCCAGTGTGGACGCTCTAGGTCGACTTTGTAAGTTCCCCCCTAAGTCAACTTTAAATTTAAGTGTGCACATGCTAAGTCGACTTAACTAAGTCAACTTTAAATCGACTTAGTTAAGTCGACTGAGCTAAAGTCGACTTAAAATTACAAGTGTAGACATAGCCTATGAGGACTGCTAGCTAAGTACTCCAAGGAGATAGAAGTCCTTTGAACTACAGAACCCTACACCTGGACTATGATAGAAAGTAGCCCAGGGCTTTTGCTGCCAGAGAGTGAGTCAACATGTTTTGGGAGGATCCCTGCTGACCCAGTGGAAGAATTATCTGTTACTGCTAGGGCCCGGGGCTGGGACTTGGTGGAGTAGGGTGGGCTCAGGTCCTCCTACTTCCTTGCCACCTGACCCCATCCCTGCGTTGTGGTCGAACTTCTCTTTAGCCAGAAAGTCTGTGCTGTGTTGCTGGTTTACCCCAGCCAGAAGGCTGTGGAGCCCTAAACTGTAAATTGCTTCAGCTGAAGGCCGAAGACTGTTTGCACTCTGGCCCTTCCCCCAGAGAGTCCGTGCTTCCCCATAGATTACTGTCTGTCTGTAGTAAGGCAAAGTGGCCTCTCCTCACACTTAAGTGCCAGAGAGCACTACAACGCCCCTTTAAATGTTCCCAAATCATCTTCACTGAGGTGAGCCACTATCAGATCTGCTGCAGGCTCAAGGGCCACAACAGTGTACAGAATGGTCTTATTAAAAGGCCCCTTCCTCACATTCTAAGACAGATTCATCACTGAAATCCAGCAGTGAACCTCCAGACAACCCTGATGCTCACCTCAACCCTGATGCTCAATAAACAGTGCCTGCGATCCACACTGTCAGACTCACCCATTTGCCAACATCTGAAATGTAAGCACAAAGGAAAATTAAGATGGATTCCTCACCTGGGTCTCACATGTGCTCTGTATGTTTTAGAATGTCAACATCGAATTGCCTGAATTGCACTAGTCCCAAGAACCAGGTGGGCTGCTGTTATTTCCACCCTACTTCTGAATGAGTGGGACCCAAATTCATGTGCTGAAAGCCCCAAACTGATCAGTCCCACTCAAAACTGTAACAAACTGGTATGTTGTGAGGGGACTCCCATCATAGTGACTAAAGAGGCGTCCATCCCACCCCTAATCTTATTGCCATGTATGCCAACACCATCTCCACCGAGCAGATCTCGTACTGGCTACCTTCCTATAGAACAACAGAGGCATCCCAGTCTCCTTAATCCATCTTTGATCTCCTCAAACTTAATATGATTTATTGCCTCTTCAAAAATATATCCCGCAGTTCCAAAGCACATCCAAAAGAGTCCTTACAGGACCCGGGTACTAGTTCACTGATGATAAACGATCCAAAAAAAACCAACCAAAAAAGCATCTCTGAACAAAACACTTCTGTTTCACAAGAAGTTATGGGCTCTTGTATCCATATCAGTTCCTTAAGCATGTTGTCAGCGATGAGATGTATATTCTCTAACGCTGGTACCTCCAGAACACCCCACTAGAAACCTCCAAAGTAAATACACACCACAAGGATCTGGGTAGCCATTCAACCTACTGACAAACATAAGGGCTGCTAAGTGAGTAGAGATTGTTGCCAAGTTGCTAATGACACCATGTACTGCAGCACCTGTTCCTTTGTAGAAGGACTTCAATTTTATTAGTGACACGTCCTCCCACTCCTGAAGTTGCACAAAAAAATCATCAAAAACTTCTCTCACAGAGCCACAACGTTCATGGGAACCATTGATCTCTGCACTAGTGATGGCCATCATACTCAAGGTTCCACAGTGCTAGTGGCATCCACTCAGGTTTCTTGCTAGCACTGGATGCCAGCTCCCATAATCTGTTCATCTGAAAACAAGACATCGCATCTTCTATGAACCATTATCAACCCCAGGCAGATGTTTGCAAGGTAAAAAAATGTCAAAGCTTAAACTATGTCATACAAATGCCCTCACCAACCTCATAACTCTTATCTGGATGACGGAAGATTAATAACTTGTACCACTGCCATGTCACATCAGAAAAAAACCCTTTTATTAGCAAATTCTGTTTCCTAAGTACCAAAATGGGAGGGAGGAGGTGCGGAATCAAGAAATGTCATATCCTCCACTATCCCTTTTTTTATTCCGTTAGAGGGCCATTTCTGGGCACACTACTCCTTTGATAAAATGTCCCCAAACCAATAGCTCCTGAAGCACCTGAGTGGGTCTTTAAATCAACTTCAAATATCCATTCCTCCCTCTACAATAGACACTCCATCAAAATGGCTCAGACTCCATTTCCACTCCTCCATATCCTCCTTCACCTCTGTAATAACTCATAAAATGGTGAGGTGTGGCGGCCTGTGGTGGCCACTACAAGCTGTCCCAGGGCTATCATCTAGCTGGCAAAGTTAAGGAGCCCAATAATAAATTAAGCTCATGGGGTGCATCTACACTGGAGCCTTAGGCCAACTTAAGGGCGCTTAAGTCAACCTACAGAACTCTAAATCCATACTGGGCACTTGTTAAGTCAACCTAAGCACTTCCTTAAGTCGACTTAATAACACCACCTCTGAAGGTTGACTTAAGGCTTAATTCGACCTTATTAAGTCGACTTAAGTTGGATTAAAGCCAGTGTAGATGGGTATGTCTACACTACAGGCTCTGTTAAGTCGACTTAACAAGGTCGACTTAAGTCAGCTTTAAGTGTAGATGTTCCGTTAAGTCGACTTAACAGATTCGTCTTAAGAAGTGTATATATAGCCATAAAGTGTAACTTTTCTGGCTACTATGTCTCTCTAAATCTAGACTAGTAGCCTTTCAGCTTCTCTTAAAGCAGTCTCAGTATACTCATCAGTGTGTCTACCTCAATCTCCAGGTTGGTAAGTGTATTAGAAGGCCCCTTTGTTTTTTCCTTCACTGAGATAGCTAAATCTTTTTAGTCAGAGCCAGAAAGGTGTCCATCAACCTAACACACTCATCCAAATTCACTCTGTCAGCAAACAAAAAGTTGTCTAAGTAATTCATTACCTGCCATAAACCACTGACTAGTGTAGCAAATGTACCACATTTCTCAGATGCCAAACAGAGTATTACACTTCCCATGGACACAGTTTTATCGAAATAAAATCATTCTGCAAAGAAACTCAAAAGGTTAAAGTCAGAAGAATGTGCCAGCAGAAGTACAAAAAACAGACTTTCGTATAATACTTGGCCATCAGCACCTGTAGAAAACAAGAATTAACCATGTGCATAGCCTCATCACTAAAGGAACACAAGGCTGGATCTATTCTACCATTAACTGACCCATCCTGCCTGTATCACTGGTGGTGAATTCAACAATATTCTCCTGGAACTTTCTTAGAAACCTATAAATTCTCTATAGAGAGATGACAGTATGACTCTATTCTCTAGTCTAATTTATTTCTTGGGTCATCTTTTTTTACACTAAGACCCATTCTCACTAAGGCCATCAATTATTTGTACAGCACATGATTTTTCTCCTATAAAGGGGATCATGACCCTCCTTTAAACCCATTTAAAAAATATGCCACTTTCATTGTGTCAGAGTAATCCCACAAGAGTACCTTTCACATCTCTAACTTAACTGGAGATAGCACACTTGTCCAGCCCCCCCTTTTTAGCTCACTCTACATCCCTTCCTCTGCCTTGGTCCCCATACCCTGCTCCTGATACCATGGATCTGGAAGCAGTATCTGACTTACCCCACTTTATGTTTCCCCACTAAGTCCTTCTTCAACTGCTGTGGCAATTGTCATCTGCATGGCTCCCCAAGCACATTTTCACACTCATGCCTAAATCTGCAGGTGTCATGAAAACAACCACTTTCATTAAATGCCCAGCAAATGTCATTATGAGCCTCTGGTCACTGCCAGTGTGAAGACCAGACCCCTGTGGTGTTATTCACTCTAATCAAAGAATATAACATGGTATTTGCCACCAGATCCCATTTCCTGCACTCAATCTAAACTGTATCATAGTTTCACAGTTAACCCAAGCCAAGTCTCCAAATGTATTACAGTACATACGTGAATGATTATAGCCATATATTTGAATAGCGCTGGGCTTCTATGAGTAAGCCTATGCAATAACATCCGAATAGGTCAGGAAGGCAGCTTTCCAATTTCCATATGTTCAAAACTCCCTTGACTATTTGGTCATTTCATCCAGTTTGCTCTGCCACATCTTATTCTCTGTCATCACCTCCCTGTGCAACAGTGATAATAGGTCTACATATTCACATCTCAAAATTATATCTTTAGTAGTACTCTGGAAGTGAACACCCATCGGGTCAGCCACCCTCGCATAACTATGCTCATGCCTGACCATTGTGCCCTGTAGCCCCCAAAGGGCATAAATTACATCCCACAAATCCCATCAGTAGGTGAGGTAGAAGGTTGCCCAGAAATCACACACACCCACAGGGCTCCTGCCCCTCTCGGGAGGGATCTGCACCACTTGGCTATCATCTGTTTCCCAGATTCAAGCCCACCCTGGATTTCCATTTTTAACACTTCCAGACCCACCTATCCCACTTCCCCCACTCTCTTTGGAAGCTCCCAGTTGCTGCCACAACTGAAGATTATCTTGCAATAGCTATATAATGCCATTAGTTTCTGTAGAAGATGTGTGTGTATCCCAGATATCCCCAACACAGGTCTTAGGATACCAGATCTACCCCACCCCCACAACACACTCTGTAGCCTACCTACTATTTCTGCTACCATGCTATGTTCAATGTCTCCTGTCCTCCACGTGAGTGGGTTAAGTGACCACTTTCCCCTACTTAGGTTGTCCAAAAGGAGAAGTGGGCAAGTTCCCTGAACCCCAGTGAGATCATTCCTAAAGACAGCCATGGCAGCACTGTATGTAAGGGACTCATTGTCATGACACTGCTATCTCCATCTGGTGTTGCTCAAATTCACTCCTGCTCATAGACTTTAAGGTCAGAAGGGACCAGTACAATCATCTAGTCTGACCTCCTGCAAGACCTCACCCACCCACTCCAGCAATAGGCCACCAACCTATGACTGAGTTATTTACCTCCTTAAATCATGATTTAAGGACTTTAAGATACAGAGAATTCACCGGTAGGTGAACCATGCCCTGTGCTATAGAGGAAGGGAAAAAAACCCAGAGCCCAGGTCTATCAGCCCTGGGGGAAAATTTCTTCCCAACCCCAAATATGGCGATCAGTTAAACCCTGAGCACGTGGGCAAGTCTCAACAGCCAGTTACCAAGAAACAATTTTCTGTAATAACTCAGAACCCACCCCATGTACTCTCCCCTCTTAGGCCACTTGTATATCCACCACACATAGCTAGTCGTGTTGCTCTCCATTCCTGCAATCTATTCATTCAAATGTCTTGGCTCTGAGTGACCCACTACACCTTGTAAGCCTCATAGTGCTATGGAAACAATTACCAAAACAAATTCCTGGATTACCTGTATCAATTCTCTCTTGGCTCCCCCATCCCCCAAATGCAACTAGTTCACCACCAAGAGCGTTTGCTTCCCACACATATCCAGGTTACTTCCCAGTAGAAGGAAATCCATTTGGTACCCAAACAAACAGATAGACTAGCTTGGACCTGGATCCAATTCCTTGTCTATGCGGTGAGGATCTCATCCCCTGGTCTCTTAAGGCTTCTCCAGCCTAACTCCATCCTCTCTCAGCAGGGTTTGGAACTCTCTCCACTCTAACACACCTGCTATGGCTGGGTGGAAGGAGAAGGCCACTGTTTTCACTGGTCTGCTATCGCCCCACACCAATGAGTTTGCAACTCCTTTTTCTTCCCCTTTCACTACAAACTGCATGCTTCTGCTACTGTGGGCTGGAAGGGTGGATGGGAAGCTCTTCGCTCTCATTCCCTCTGTTCTCACTGGTCTACAGTGGTACTAAACTGAGGCTTGGTCAACACTGGCAAAATTCGACAGCAGTCAACAGGAGATACACAAGCTACGTCCCTTGTGTATCTCCCATCCACTTCTCAACTTCTACATCATGCGGCATCCCCACTATACTGCACCAAGGGGAAATGCCCTCTTGTCGATGCAGCATTCATCTTTTTTCAGGAGTGGATTAACTCCATTGACTTCCGGATTGATTGAGCAGGCCTCCCCAGCTGCTCAATCAATCCTGACAGTGCCACCATTCATGCAGACATACCCCATAAACTCCCTCCCCATTTGTTGTCAAATGCCTGCTTCTACCACTGTGAGCTGGAAAACAGGAGAAGGGCTGCCAGAAGCTGAGACTGGATGACAGGAGATGAATCACTCAATATATTGCCCTATTCTGTTCATTCCCTTGGAAGCATCTAGTACCGGCCACCTCAGAAGCCAGGATACTGGGCTAGACCAGTCTATATTGGTCTAACCGAATATGGCCATTCTTATGCATAGTATTCACACAATGGTTATTTGGCTCTTAAAGAGACCCTATGCTTTTCTTACAAACCAGACAATGGCCTCCATGGCTTAATGTGCAGTGAATCCTTCTCCAAAGACTGAATCTTGCATCTAGTTTGAAAAGTGTAATGTTAGTTCTGCCTTTTCTATTTTCCCATGTGTTATTTTACATTTCATTTAGTTTCTAATGTTCTGGTATGGATTTAGTGTAGGATCTTAACTCAGCCTTTTTGTTTCTCCAACATTTCAGCTGGAGAATTTAAATTCTCATGTTCTGAAAGAATGTGGTGACCTTAAGGAACTATGTACCACAACCTTAACCCCAGCCTAGCAAAATATTTTGTATTGAAGTAATAGTCTGTGTTAGAACCTATATTTCCTTTATAAAATCTCTAATTTCAGGAAACTAACTTTCTTTTAAAGGTAAGTAAGGAGTAAAACACAAGAAGCATGTAAAGAGAAGTGTCATACTGAGACTCCCTATTTGAATCAGTGCCACATTTCTCACAAAGTATCCAAGGCTTCATGGTCTCTCACTGGCTATGTCTACACTGGGTAATTTAAGTCGACTTAGTGTGTCTCCACTTAAAATTAAAGTCGACTTTGGGGGGAACTTAAAAAGTCGAGCTAGAGCATCCACACTGGTGCGTCCATGCATAGGTAGACTTCTAGGGACTAGGGGGACCTAGGGCAGGTCCACGGAGGTAGTGGGGGCACCCCTTGCCCAATGCCAGAGGGCTCAGCCTTTGCCCCATTGTACTTAGGTACAATGGGGCAAAGAGGGACAGGGACAGGGACCCTGGCAGGGCATAGGGGCAGGGGGGGCAGGGCTCTGCCCTGCCCTGCCCTGCCCTGTGGGAGGGCATGCCAGGCTCCCCCTGTGTTCGTCCCCCCCGGCCCTGGGGTAGCCCTAAGTTGACTTAAGCCTTAGGTCTAGTGGAAAGGAGGTTTAATAAAGTTGACTTTATTTTAATTAAGTCGACTTTATTTTCCTTAAGTCGACTTAAGCAAGCTGCTTAAGTCGACTTAAGGAAAGTGTAGTGTAGACACAGGGTAAATTAAGTCGACTTAAGCAAGCTTAAATCGACTTAATTTATCAGTGTAGATGCAGCCACTGCCACATATCCTTGACATATCTTGTTTTATACATTTGAGAAACATTAAGTTTTCTAACATGCTTTAGAATTAATATTTTTATTCATTCTAGAGTGATGTCATCTTGCATCAAATATATAGGACAGACTCCACAGCAATAAATGTTGAGATGTCTCAGATACTGCATTCAAAATAAAGTAATAATAAAAATAAAAGTCCTGAAATGCCCTGAAATGCCATGGTCTCTAAGCAGTTACTGCATTAAAGTGGGGCTGGTTTGGCCCTATTTACAGATAATAATTTAGGAATTAGAGATGAAAAACAACAAATCATTTCTGGTTTTAATAATCTTATTTCTTTGTAATTACAGCCACTGTCAAGGAATACTAGGTTCATGTACTAATATACTGGTTATTTCAACTAATTGGTTGTATGGGTAATTCCCAAAGACATAAGGCAATAGTCAACCTATCTACCAAACATTAAGTAGGCCATTTTAATTTACAAGGATTTAGAAGTACTTTAGTGGTCACGGCTTTATTTAAGAACTGACAAATTAAGAAGGATGCTTGTTTTACACATCTATCTGCTACTGACTCAGTCCCTCATCTCCAATCTTGTGTGTGTGTGAGCTGAGGGAGGAGATCCTACTTTGTGATCATAATGTTCTTTTGTGAAAGGAAGTCCACAGTGCTGAGTTTAGAATAGGTGTTACAATTCTGAAGCTGGTGAATGCATGCGCGCGCGCGCGCCCCTCTCTCTCTCTCTCTTGTTTCCATCCACAACAACTGCCCAGAAGTGGTTTTGAATGGCAAATAGGTGGACAGATGTGAGAGTGGCGTATGTGTCTTTGAATACTTGTCACCAGTTGTAGTTTGCCATTCAGTGGCACTAACTGAATCAGGTTCTTTCACTTACTCAGATTACAATATCTGATGGTGCTTTGCCTTCAACGTAAGTCACATTGCTAATGCAATGAAGACAGTGATTGCAAATTCACGAGTCATACACTGCTAATCTTCTAGTCTCTTCACTACTCCAAATTTAACCTTTAGTTTTAGACATTCATAAACATATGGAATTACCAGGAGGAACAATAAGCCAGCAGTGTTTTATTGTTAGTTTTACATTCAGGCCATATCAAGGCCTGGGGGAGGCCTGGGACTGCCCACCTTTGTGGTGTCCCCCATTGCGGTGGAACTCTGCCTGGGGGGTGGACCACCCAGCCTTGTTGGTGCAGGGGAGGGGCATCAGGGCTCCAGGGCCCTAGTTGGCACTGCTGCAAGGAAGAGGGGAATCAGGGGGGCATGGGAGGAGGGCACAGCTGCAGGGAGGGCTTGGGGTTGACGCAACCAGCACTACTGCAGGGAGAGGCTTAAGGGGTAGCCACAGATCGGTGCTGCTGTGGAAGCAGCTTGAGGGGCGGAGAGGGAGGGCACAGGCTGGTGCTGCTGCAGGAGGCTCCGGAGGGGTTGCAGGCCAGAGGCTATGTTCTGTTGCACTCCTGTCCTGCCCCTGCGCTGGCTGATCTAGAGCAGACCACCCAGCCCAGCCTGCGGACTGGACAGACAGGCCAGAGGTGGGTGGGGAAGCAGAAGCCAGCCAGAGCTGGATTTTTGGGGCGCCATGGGGCCCCCCTTTAAGCCAGGGTCTGGGCCTGCAGCCCATGAAAAAAGGAGAGACCAAAATGTTTTTTTTTTTTAAATCTCATGATGATTCTCTCCTCTATAGTCAGTATCTACAGTTTAGTATTGGATACTGCAGGTAAATGTTTATTTTCTAAATTAAGAAACTACTATTTATGTATAGGTTAGATTTGCCACCATGATTTGCATTCTAGAACTTCACAGACCGATGAAATCTTTACATCCTTCCACTGTACAGTGAATGTCGTGTTAGGACAAGTCCAAATTTATTTTGGCACAGTCATCCT
This sequence comes from Pelusios castaneus, assembly GCA_007922175.1. NCBI lineage: Eukaryota > Metazoa > Chordata > Testudines > Pelomedusidae > Pelusios > Pelusios castaneus. The sequence goes on from ML686108.1 coordinate 601,739, forward strand.
GGATGGTGTTATAGATATTTAATTTAATTTAATTCTGTCATATTTGGCCCAACTCCTAAAGAAAGTGTTGTCACAGCAGCTGAAGAAGCATCTGTAGAGTAATAATAGATATTATTACTGTCTGAGTTTAAGCACACACACAGCAATGAGAGTGCCCTCACGACCCCCTTGTCACAATGGATATATTTCAGCTGGCATATATATTGCTTTAGGTCTATCTGAAGCTTCTGATACACTGGATAATAGGGTCCTGTTGAATTGCCTGTGGAGCAGATCGAACATGTTGAACTGGGTAAGGTCATACCTAACAGAAGAGTCCCAGTCAGTAATATTGGATAATATCAGTCTGCTTTGGCTCTAGTGCTTTTCAGCATTTAGTATAGTATAGTTACAAACACGCAAAAGCAAAAGATATAGATAGGCTAGTGGGACATTCTCCAAAAGTAGTGGATTAGGACCGTATGGTTCAGGTTGTCATTATCATGAATCTAATATTTGGACAAATATTAATTTATCTTCAGAGTCTGAGAGTAATGTAGTACCTAAAAGTATACATTGCTGAGACGGGATGTCTAGGAACTGGCTAAGATTGAATACTAACAAAAAAGAGTAGGTAGGTTAGTTCAGCTATGAACAGAAGTGAGAAAGATTTTACTGAGTTTAAAAATCATTGATTAGGTATTGCCTCAGAGGACCAATTTGACACATGGTGAGGTCCATTATCTGTGACTAATATTTCAACATTGTCTACTGGCCAGGGTCAAGATAGTTTTGTGCTTTAAAATGGTCATTGGAACATAACCAATCTTTTCCTGTTTCCTTCTGTGCTTCTGGCTGTCAGGCCACAAACTGAACATATAACCAAAACTGTAATTTTATAGTCCTAAACAAGAAGGATTTTATATATGTCCTTATGCCCTTCTTCTCTCTCTGAGGAAGTAAACTCCACATCTGGGAAGAACAGATATAGCTCAGATGTTTGGTTGTGCAACCCTTTCTCTTCAAAATAGACCAATTCCTGTTATAAAAATCAACACCAACCCGCTCTTTCCAGTGCATTTTACAAGACACCACAAAAAATAAGAATATGATCATTATTAGGTATTTCTGCTGACCAAGAAACATGACAAATACAATGGGACTGGTCTTATTACAATATGCAGAATCCAGTAGTTTTCAGATATCTACTGACTCCATAAATGTACTTTTCTTCTGGTGATAGAATTAAACCTAAAGAGCTAAAGATTTATGATGTGGTAATCCTTCAATATATGTATTTCATGCAATTTTAGCTAATGCTATATTATATCAGTACTTGGTATTAACTTTATATATTATTATTATCTTGATATTAACCCTATAACTCTTTATAACTTTATAAGAATGATAGCCACAAGGTAATTTGTTCCATGTAGTATTCCTGAAGGGATTAAAGCCCGCGGGCCAATCTTTCTGATGCTACTACATTGTAGACTGGACTATATGTGGGATAAATTTGGAATTTTAAAGACTTAGAGTAATGATTTACTTGATTATTACAGAAGAGGGTACTAGTCCAATCCAGTCATAGATAAAATTACAAATAAGGACTTTCCCAAGGAATAATTAGAACTACAAAGAATTCTTAATACATTTTATAACACTTTATTGCCAAAAGCATAAGCATAAAGAGTAAAAGTTAAATGACCAAATACAATAAAAAGAATACTTAACACAATCTTATATAGAATCTTATACACCTTAAACTAAAACTTAACCCATGTCCCATAGAATAATTACCAAGTAACTTATACTTACACTCCTTCAGGATAGCGATGTTGAGATGAAAAGTGTAGTCTCTAATAACTCCAAGCAAACTTACCCAACTTAACTAAAACTTAATGAAAAGAAAAGAAAAGAAAAGAAAAGAAAAGAAGTTTGTGGGTTCTGAAAATTCTTTGTCCCAGGCAAGATGGTTGCAGAGTGGAAGGTATGGAAGCTTCATAGCTTATCAGATTTCAGAGACTTAAATACCATTTTTTCTTACATTACAGACTTTATACCTTTATACCCTCTAAAAATAAACCAACTGATTTCATACTTCCTTAACCAAATAAGGACCTTTACCTCAGAAATTGTCAGGGTACCTTCAGATCATTGATTAAGGGGTTCATGATTATAATTTATGTATTTTCCCTACCAGCTTATTCCATGTCACCTTTCCCCTAGTTTTGTTTACTCATTTTGTGGGTTTTGTAGTGTTTTTAGAAAGTTAAATACTCCACTAAAATTGTTTTTTCTCTCTCACCTACATTACACCGAGAGCAGATACCGCTTGAACACAGGAAGACCAGACCCACTTCTCTGATATTTTTAACTTTACATCCACCTACATTTTGCAAAGATGTTACATATAGACTCATCCTGGAAATTTGTACAAAAGTTATGAGGAGGCCTGTAGGTTTCTTGCTTCTACTACAAAAGTTATGCTAACTTATCTCCTAACTGAGTTATGCTAAGTGCAATTCTCATAAAAACTAAAATTCCTTAAACTTATAAAGAGAGAGATACATGTATAAGAGAGGATATATGCATATAAGCTAGGCCTAAACATAAACAATAAACTAAAAATATAAGCAAAGGCTACAACATGGAAAAGTAAATTGCACTTCCCTGTATGCCTGACCCAAAGAGGAGCCAAACCCTTGGGAAGAGAAAGTGCTGCTGCCACCTTTAAGTTCTCAGATGTGGAGTGGTGCTTTTATTTACCACCAGGGCCTCCTCAGAGCTCCATCAGCGGAGCCTACTAAAACATTGCTGCTCCTCTCCTGTCCCAGACCAAATATATCTATAATAGCCAGTATGAATTGCTCCTTCCTTTAAAGTTGAATGAAAAGTAGTAAGATACCCATTGGCTTTAAACAAGAGAGGAGGTATATGAGCCTTTTCTGCCTACTGAACATGTTCTTTTCACTTACATGTCTTGTTTTGTACAACAGTACCACTTTCCCAAGTATAATATCAATTTGGTTGGTTACTCATTACTCTGCTTTGATGTTCAACTATTAGCCTCTCAGGTACATTGAAGACTTTCCACAAGCTATTCACATTCCTTCTCAAGGTTTTGTTGTATTTGTGATTTATTTTCAGGGTTACTATTAACATAACTTTTTTATGAGCACTGATTAAAAATTACGCCCTTTAAAATAGCCCTCTGCCTCCTCTGCAAGTATAATACAGAGATTTTTTTAAATATTCGACTCCTTTCTGATTTTTATAGTAGGGGCTTGTCTACACTTAAAGCACTGCAGAAGCACAACTTCATTAATGCAGCTACTCCACTGTAGTGCTTCAGCGAAGAATCTGCCTATGGTGGCAGGAAGGGTTCTCTCATTGATATAGGTAAACCATCTTGCCAAGAGAAAGTAGCTAAGTCAACAAGAGAATTCTCCTGTCAACCTAGCCCTATCTACACTGGGGTTTAGATCAGTTTAACTGCATATCAGGGATGCTGATTTGTTACACTGCTAAGTGATGTAGTTATACCAACCTAATTTCTTAGTGTAACCCAGGCCCTAGTAGATATGAAAGGCAGATGTTTATAAGCCTATTGTCTGGAAAGAGACAAGGCACATTTCTTACCAAAACTATTGAGTATTCCCAAGTGATCAAAAATAAGGAGACAAAAAGCAATGGTACACCGGTGTGTATATCTGTAATGTGTGATGCTTATTCTCCATATATGCTATATAATTTAATTAGAAGCAAATTTTTAAATTTTAGAACTAATTGCTTATGGTCCCAGCTCAGCTCACACTGAAGTGAGAGCTTTTCCATTGGCTTCAGTGGAGGTTGTCTCAGATCCTAAGCTACCATAACATCTAAGAATAGCAAGGAGGTTTTGCAAGTATTGCTCATAGTCTTCAGTGTCAATCTGGCAACTAATGAAGATGGCATACCATATCTTTAAGAAAATGCTAAATCTTCAAGGCACTGTAAATGAAACCCCAGAAAGGCTTTATTGAAGGGGTTATTTTACACAATTATTAAAGAATGATCATCCTCCTGAGAGATGGGGGATGGAAATCCAGGCAGTTGATTTAACATAAGCTACTCAAGTATTAAACAAGAATTTGCTACTCCAAACCCATGCTAGAACCTAATTTTCTTGTCAAAAGGAATTGTCAAATAAGGGAAATATTTTTAATGTTCAAGTTACTTAAGCTTCTTTCCCCAACTACTATATACATCTGGCATTGGGCATAAAAGGAGCTGCATGAAGGATAAACAATGTTTGATGGCTTGCTGCTGATGGACAAATTGTATCAAATTAATAGAATCATAGAAATCATCTGGAAGGGATCTTGAGAGATCATCAAATCCAGCCCCCTTTGCTGAGGCAGGACTAAATAAACCTAGACTGTCCTTGACAGGTATTTGTCCAACCTACTCTTAAAAGCTTCCTATGATATGGATTCCAAATCTTCCTTCAGAGCCTATTCCAATGCTTAAGTAAGTACCTGTTAATACACTTTAGAATGAAACTAGCCTTTTTTTCACAACTGCATCACATTGTTTACTGGTATTCAGTTTGTGATTCATAGACTCTGTGACACAGGGGGCAGCCAACAGGGCTGAAAACAGGGGAGTTTAAGTGGGAGTCCAGAGGGGCAGTTTTTAATGAGGCTAATGATGACCTTGGGGATAGTGGTAATGTGGCAAACGGGAATGAGGATATGGAGGCAAAAATTACAACAGCTGAAGGAGAAACCAAACTTGAACTGCTTAATGGGACTAAATTGGGGGCCTGGATAACCTCCATCCAAGAATATTAAAGGAACTGACACATGAAATTGCAAGCCCATTAGCAAGGGTTTTTCAGGAATCTATAAACTCAGGGGTTGTAACGCATGACTGGAAAATTGCTAACACAGTTCCTATTTTTTAAAGCGGGGGGGGGGGGGCAAGTAATCCAGGTTATAACCGGTCTGTTAGTTTGAGCTCAGTAGCATGCAAAGTCTTGGGGAAAAAATTGAAAGAAAAAGTAATTCAGGATATCGAGGTTAACGGTAATTGGAACAAAATACAGCATGGTTTTACAAAAGATAGATTATGCCAGAACAACCTGATCTCCTATTCTGAGAAGACAACAGATTTTTTGGACGAAGGGAATACAGTGAATCTAATTTACCTAGATTTGTGTAAGGCATTTGAAACGGTTCTACTTACGGAATTATTAGTTAAAATGGAAAAGATGAGGTTTAAATATGAAAATTGAAAGGTAGGTAAAAGGTAACCAAATAAATTGCTCCTTATCACTCCAGCCAGTATGGATCTTATCTCTCCCAACCCTGTAATGATGTCAATGATTGTGATGGGACATTTGGTGGGGTGGGTTCTGAGTTATTACAGAGAATTCTTTCTTGTGTGTCTCGTTCGTGAGTCTTTCACACATGTCAGAGTTTAACTGATTGCCATATTTGAAGTAGGTAAGGAATTTTTCCCAAAAACAGATTGGCAAAGGCTCTGAGGATTTTTTACCTTCCTTTGTAGCATGGGGCACGGATCACTTGCTGGTGGATTCTTTGTACCTTAAAGTCTTTAAACCATGATTTGAGGACTTTAATAACTCATTGATAGTTTAGAGGTTTATTAGAAGAGTGGGTGGATGAGAGTCTGTGGTCTGCATTATGCAAGAGATTAGACTAGATGATCATATTGGTCCCTTTTGACCTATGAGGCTATGAGTCTATGGAAATGTTGGATTTCTTGCTATAGCCCTAATCCTTCAATAAATCCCATGCAGGCAAATCCCTATTGACTTCAGCAGAGCTTCATATGGATACTGGAGTCCATCTGTGCAGAAGTCATTGCAGGACTGGGGCAATAATGGAATAAGTACACTTGAATACAGTTTAATCACTTTTTAAATACTTCTATAGAGAGGAACAACTTGATCATTTTATCCTATGTAGTAATTTCCTAAATCTAAATCAGTGGTTTCAGATGATTTAATTATGGTTGGTCTTGCTTTGAGCTGGGGCTCGGGCCCTTCTACGATGATTCTATAATAAAAGAAATCAGAGTGCTGATCAAGTACAGTCAAACCTCTCTCATAATTGTTCATAGTGTTAGTAGTGTTAACCTCACTTTCCTGTACAAAATTAGTTTTGGTTAATCATAATGGCTATGTCTACACTTACAAAGCTAAGTTGACTCTATTAAGTCAACTTAACGAGGTTGACTTAAGTTGACTTAAAGGCAACCTTGTTAAGTCGACTTAGAAAGTCTACACTAGACTCTTCAGAGCCGCAGTTCCCCAGGCTAGGGGAGCCACGGCTTCCGGGGACAAGTGCAGATCCCTTGTCCCAGGGAGCCGCAGCTTCCTTGTCCCCAGCCCTAGGTTGACTTAGGGAATTAAGGAGACTTAGGGCATCCACACCGGTTTTATGTTGACTTAATGAATCGACTTAGGCGTTAAATTAACCTAAAGAGTGGTAGTTATTAAGTTGACTTAATGAAAGCCAGGTGTGGATGTGGCTTTGTTTAGGTCAACTTAAGCGTCCTTAAGTCGACCTAAGTTGCCAGTGTAGATGCACCCAATATGCCCATCTAAATTCCTCTTCAACTTTAATTGAATACTTTATTCTTTCTGGGTGAAATCCTACCCTTGCGGAAAATCAGTGTCAGTTTTTTTCATTGACTTGAGTGAGCCAGGATTTTACCTAAAGTCTTTGAATGCCATGTAGTGTTGCTGTGCAAATTTCTGTATTCCACATTAGAAATGCCTGTATGTTAATGGTGAGGGAAATGATTCTACTGAGCAAAAAAAAAATCTAGAGTTGTAAAGTTCTTTTGGGGTGAAAGACATGAGCTAAATGTAAGTTGTTAATTATGACTGATGAAAATGGTCTTTTTTCTGATGTTCTTTAAAAAAATTGAAAATGTTCACTTTTTCCTATTAAAAAAACAGAAAAATCCCAGTATCATTTTAAACAAAACTTAAAAAAAAATTCAGTTGGTTAAAGATATATAAAAAATCGTAATTAGGTGGACTGATTAGGGAAAAAAAAGTAAGTCATCCTTTCCCCAGTCTATATACAATTCTAGAAACAGTAAATGCGTCCTTTTAATATTTTTTAAATGTTTAGATAAGACTCTAAATTTCCAGACTGTGGTCATAAATAGAATTAGAATTGTTGGCAACCTTTAAAAAAAGTGTTTTTTCTCTTTAATTTTGCAAAATACAGACGTTTAAATAAACTCCGGTGAAACAGCTGGATCTTTAGAAGCTTATATGAGCCAAATATAATATCTAAACTTTCAGAGGTTTATGTATTAATAATTCTAATAGCATTAAGGTGCTTTAGGGTATGCTTTCCCCAGACCATTAATAGACACCTTAGGTGGTTGAAGGAAAGAAGCCACATTTATCAGCCTCATAAATGTCTCTGAGGTTTTATATTAATGGACCATTAAAATATGCCTGTTATGACTCATGACATTCTCACTTTATATGAACAAGGATGTTATATGTACAGTATTCATGTAAGCGTTCAAAAAAATGATTTCTAGAATTATCCTAGTGTTGTGCAGATTGAAACAGTGCAGGAAATTTGTGAAATGTTTTTAGAAATAGCACAGACATATCATTCTACTTCAGCATATAGAAATCATCTAGTCATAATTTGAGGTAATAGTAATTGAGAGAATTTTAATTGAGAAATCCAAGTTAAGGAAGAATCTTTAGTATCCTCATTATATGCAGTGGAATTTTGAATGTATGAAATACATTTCAAGTGGTCAACTAATTACAGACTTCAATTACCAAGGTTCACGCTGTGGATTATATTTAGACGATGTATACAAACACTAATTTCCTTAACATTCTTTATTTTAATGTGATTAAACTAATATTTAATAATTAATTGGATTGAGAGACCCATGCAAAATTTATACCAATACCAATCAAATGAATCCTGGTTAGTTTGAGTGTGTAGGGCACCTGCTGCATTCAAAACTATGGGATTGTTAAAAGGTTTTCACAATTATGTGTTTTGCAAATGAATTCTTGCTGACATGCTGATAGAGAAATCACCTCAATAATGAGCATACATTCCAAAGTTATCTGAGAATTAATCTTTGGGTACAGAAAGGGTTATTATAGAATTCTCTAGATCAACAGTTTTCAACCAGTGGGCTGTGGCACAATGGTGTGCCGTGCGAACTGTCGAAGAGTGCCATGAAATTTTGTACAGAGGTAATGAAAAATCAATGTAAAACAAACATTGTCTCACCTTAAACAATATTCTATCCAAGCAAAATTACAACTCATAAAACTCATGAAAATTAATCATCAAATTAAAAGCAAGGTATCAGTCTTCCGATTCTAAACTGTGAACATTCTAAACGCAGGTGGCCAAAGGTCATAGTTGAGATGACGTGTATTTTTTTCCAGTGGATGTGAAATATTAATATATTTGATCCTTCTTTAGCTTGTTGTATGCATTATGTTGCAAACCACTCTAGTAAGACGGTAACCATAGTAAATGTAAATAAATGTGACATTTATGAGCAATCAATTCAGCTGAAAAAAGTGGGTGTGCTGTGGAACCGTTTGTCTCATTGAAGTGTGCCGTGTGACTGAAAAGGTTGGGAACTACTGCTCTAGATTACACTCTCATACCATACAGTATAATCCAAAGGGTACTTGTAGGCATGCCAATAGCTGGGAGAAGAACAAGAAGCATGACTGGGGCTTTGTAAGAGAAAACCTTACACTGAGACTAGGATACTGCTCAGTCTGAATTAATAGGGAATAGGGAATTATTATGAATGTCTGAGGGAGCCTGCCTTATGAGACCCCCAAAGAGCTTGGATTCTTTAGCCTAAGCTAAAAAAGATTGAGTGGAGATCTGACTGCTCTCTATAAATACATCAGAGGGATAAATACCAGGGAAGAGAAAGGAATTATTTAAGTTTAGCACCAATGTGAACACAAGAAAAAATGGATATAAAACTGGCCATCAAGAAGTTTAGACTTGAAATTAGATGCAAGTTTCTAACTATCATAGGTGTGAAGGTCTGAAATAGCCTTCGAAGGGGAGCAGTGGGGGAGGGGAGGCAAAAAAACCTAGCTGGCTTCAAAACTGAGCTTGATAAATTTATGGAGGGGATAGTATGATGGGATGGCCTAATTTGATAATTGACTGATCTTTGATTACTGATGGTAGATATGCCAATCGCCTGTAATGGGACATTTGATGGGATGGGTTCTGAGTTATTATAGAGAATTCTTTCTTGGGTGTCTGGCTAGTCAGTCCTGCCCACATGCTCAAGGCTTAAATCCTCGCCATATTTGGGATTGGGAATTAATTTTCCCCCTGGGCAGATTGGCAAAGGCTCTGGGGGTTTTTCACCTTCCTTTGTAGCATGGGGCATGGATCACTTGCTGGTGGATTTTCCGTATCTTAAAGTCCTTAAACCATGACTTGAGGACTTTAATAACTGAGTCATAGGTTAGAGGTACATTACAGGAATGGGTGGATGTGGTTCTGTGGCCTGCATTGTTCAGGAGTTCAGACTAGATGATCATGTTGGTCCTTTCTGACCTTACAGCCTGTAGGGCTAAAGCGGAAGACTGTGTGACAGAAGGTAGTGGTGGCCACCCCCCCCACACCTCCCATGAGCGACCTGACCACGAACTGATGCTGGCCTTTATGCTCAAAGCACCAGCCAGAGCCAGTCTCCTGTGTGAACCGGCTGGTGCCTGTTATAAGGTGTTTTGCTTTTTGCTGTTTTGCAAGGCTTGACTATAATGTACTCCTTTTATCTGTTCCTTTAAGTTATCTCGGTCTTGGGCCCAAGCGTGTGAAGGGAAAGCGGGCTTGATCACCCCACCTTCTCCTGAGATGCTATATGTTAGCATAGCCCCTGGGAATCTGTGGACTTCACCATATAGCCAAGGCAGCAACCTTTGCTGAGTCTCGGAACTTTCCTCGGGGTTGTCCGCAGTTGTCCAGGGGATCCCCGACTGCTGAAGGGATGTAAGCGTCCCTCCATAGTGTTCTTTGCTTGCTTAAGGATTTATGTACTCATCTTGGCATTCAATAAATACTGTAAATGGTCTCTGACTCTGTTTGGTAAATCCAAAAGCGAACCTATCCCTTGGGGTACCATTTGAGGTAACACAGCCAATGAGAAAACTGTTGTTTCCTAAACAGTCTACATCATGCTGCCCAACACTCCTGTTATTGACCCACATGTCTCTGGAGATTTACATAATTCCATAAGGCTAGAGCTGAACTAAAAATGTTGAAAAATGTAGGGTTTATTACTGTACTAACTATATAAATCTTATTAGAGTGTAACATATATAGGAGGTATCAGATTAATACTAAAACCTTAAAAAAAAAAAAAAACCCACAAGCCCACCAGGGATATGTTAAACATATAATACAATTCAATTACCACTAAGCAAAAAAATTGTTTCTATTTGATTTTTTTTTATGAACACCAGTATTTTTATTAATTTAATAGTGTAGATTTCATTGTAATAGAATAAAAGATGATTTGTTATCCATCAGCATCAAGCTATATCTATTATAAAGAAGTTGATCACAGAGCAAAAAGGCTATAGGAGCTGAAATATGAATTTTCACATAAAAAAAGGAGAAAATTCTTGCCTGAATTTGACTCACTTCAAATTCCATTAATTGGATCATGTTATCGATTTCTCTGCTAGACTGAAGAGCCTATTATTAAATATTTGTTACTCATGTAGCTACTTATCATCTGGAAACAAGTCACCTCTTAACCTTCTCTATGTTAACCTAATAGATTGAGCGCCCTGAGTCAATCATTATTGGAATGTTTTCCAATCCATTAATCATTCTTGTGGGTAGTAATATACAAATACCTATGGCTTTGTCATTGGCAAAAAGTAATCTTTTAACGTTTCATGGCACATATTCACTTCATTATGGAAAATTGAGAAGAGTCATAAATGTTTTATAATAATGATTATCTATACTATTTAATGCTATTTAAGCAGGGTCTGAATGACTTCTCCCCTGACATCTAGTGATGAACTGAGGAGAAAGTTGTCAGGAACACACTGTGTTTATATGGACACACTACTTCTGCCTAGGTGCTCACCATGATAAAGCTGCTTTGCCAAAATAACACTTTTAGTGTTAGGTTCCAAATCACTTTAGTATTGAGTGGAAGTATTGAATGAAATGTTGTTATCCTAGTTGTATGAGCAAGGGGCAGCAGAATTATACATAGTCTGCCCTGCTTGAGGGAGCTCACCCTAAATGGAACCTCACTCACTAAGTGGGAGATGTGGATGCCATCTCTCTCTAAGGGAGAGAAAGGGTGGGGCCAAGTGTTCCCAACTGGTGCTAAGAGCGCTGCCGAAGGCACCCTAAATACCATTTGACCTGACCCGACCCTAGTTAAAGACAGAGGTGATTATATTTGAGTCCTTGTTTTGTTCAGTGATCGTTAGAGCTGTAACCAGGCACTGAGTCTTAGATCTAGTGTGGGATAGTGTTGCAATGAAAGATCACACAGCCTGCACTTATAGGCTATGTCTACACTTGTTAAATTAAGTCAATTTTGTTAAATTGACTTAACAAGGTTGACTTTAAATCGACCTTGTTAAGTTGACCTAGAGCATCTACACTAGATGCTTAAGTTGACTGGCAGGGGCTAGGTTGACCTAGGAGTGGTGCATTATGGGAAGTGTGGCATGAGGCACCCAAGAAGTTCCTCCCTCCCCCGGCCACTCCTTTAAAAGAGGAAGTGAGCTCAGCACCTTCCCCATTGTGCCTGGCAACATGGAGGCTGAGCAGGTCATGGACCAGACTCTTCTCCAGCAATTTGTCAGGCAGCTGCATGACACCTGCCAGCTATTGGTAAGGCTTCTTGTGCTGTGGAGCAGGCTTCACCAGCACGGAGGCAGACGACAGCCTGCCCCCCACCTTCCTGCCCCAACAAGCTGCCGCGCTCATCCAAGTGCGCTCCGTGCCTCGTCACCGCTGGGCACATGCATCCAGCAGCGACTGGTGGGAGCAGATCGTCCTTACCACCTGGGATAATGATCAGTGGCTGCAGAACCTCAGGATGAGCAAGCGGACTTTCCTCGAGCTGGTCCACGAGCTCACCCCAGTTCTGCAGTGCATGGACACCTGACTTTGACCCATCCTCCCCATAGACAAGTGAGTGGTCATCACCTTATGGAAGCTGGCAACCCTGGACTCCTACCATTCTGTGGCCCAGCAGTTCGCATCAGGAAGGCCATCATGGTGACCACTCTCATGCAGGTCTACAGGGCAATCAACCAGGTCCTGCTAGCCCGCCTCATCACCCTGGGCAACCTGCACGACCTCCTCAATGGCCTCGACGGACTCGGCTTCCCCAACTGTGGGGGCATTCTGGACACCACCCATATACCCATCCGAGCCCTGGAACACCGCGCCAGGGACTACGTCAACCGGAAGGGGTATTACTCCATGGTCCTGCAGGCCCTCGTGGACCACCGCGGGATCTTCCAGAACATCTACGTGGGCTGGCCGGGGAAGGCGCACAAAGCAGGGATCCTGCGCAACTCCGCCCTGTACAGGTGCATGCAGGCAGGCACCTTCCTCCCCAACAACACCATCACCATTGGGGACATGCAGGTGCCCTTCCTGATCCTTGGGATACCACCTATCCCTTGCTCCCCTGGCTTATGAAGCCATACACGGGCCGCATGGATGACAGCAGAGACCTCTTCAATTGGAGGCTCAACTGGTGCTGCAGCGTCATCGACTGAGCCTTTGGACATGTGAAGACTCACTGGAGGGCCCTCCTGACCCGCCTTCAGCTCAGAGAGAGCAACATCCTGAAGGTTGTCAGTGCATGCAGTTGCCTGTACAACCTCTGCGTGCTGCAGGGGAATAGGGTCCCCCGCGTCTGGGAGGCCAAGGCCAAGTGGGTCCAGCGGCAAGCACAGCTGATCTGGGACGTGCTGAGGGCCCACTTTCTCAGCAAGGAGGACTGAGGGTTTGGCCTGCTACCAGTCCCCGTCACCTCCACCACCCACCCATGCCTCCCCCCACACACACCTGTCTCCCCAGGGCCGTCCCTGGGGGGGGGGGGGTGAACAGGACCATCACCCCGGGCCCCATGGTTATGTGGGCCCCATGCTGTCCCACTTCCAGTGGGGCAGTGCAGGGCCAACGCCACGGCCCCCCCTCCCACGGCCATGCTTCCTCCTGCTCTCTGCTGCCTTAGGCAGCGAGCCAAAGGCAGTGGGGCAGGGCGGGCCAGGAGTGCTATGCCCGGCCCCTGGGCCAGCCCTCTCTGTCCCCAGGGTGGAGCAGGCAGGCCCAGGGACGGAGCACATATGTGGCCTCTGGACCAGGCTGCCCCACACAGCTGCATGCGGCCTGCTCCCCGCCTGTGGCCTTAGCCTCCCAGGCCGGGACCAGAGCCGGTTCCCCACGCCGGCGGCCTTGGCCTCCCGGCCCAGGGCCAGAGCCGGCTCCCCCCCGCCAGTGGCATCGGCCTCCCAGCCCGGGGCCGGGGCCAGAGCCGGCTCACCCTGCCAGCGGCCTCAGCATCCTGGCCCGGGGCTGAAGCCAGCTCCCCCTGCCGGTGGCCTCAGCCTTCAGGACCGGCTCCCTGGGGGGGCGGAGCGGGCCGGTGGGACTGCCATGCTCCCCTGCAGCATGTGGGGGGCAGGGCCCCACCTAGGCCAATTGGCCCAGGGCCCCAGTCTCCCCAAGGGATGGCCCTGTGTTTCCCCCCATCCCCAAACCAATAAAAACCACGACAAAACATATAATGGTGTACAGGGTTTTTATTCAGGGGGGAGAACCGGGGGTTGGGAGCTGCAAGGGTTGGGGGGTTTGGAGGGAGTAGAGAGGGTCAGGGGGTAGAGAGGAGGTTTGGGGGGAGTGAAGAGGGTTGGGGGAGAGAGGGGATTTGGAGGGAGTGAAGGGGGTTGGGGGAGTGGCCGGTGCTAGTGGCCTCTGGAAGGCGGGTCCCGGGCCTGCAGACGTCCGCCCTGGGTCCTGGTCCGCCAGTGAAGAGGGCTGCTTCTGGGGTGCAGGGCAGGGCCTTGAGGGAACAGGCACTCCTCCAGGCGCTCCAGGGACTGGGTCTGTTGCTCCATAAGGTTGAACATTTGCTCGATCAGCCTCTGCTCAACCCTCCACTGCCCCTGCTCAACCCTCCGGTGGGCATCCTCCTGCTCCTGCTGGGCCATCGGGCATGCCTCAGTCCACTCACTGATGTGGATCAGGTCCTTGAGGAGCTCATCCCGCGAGCCCGGTGCCCTCCTCCTCCTCCTGGTGGCAAGGGCGCAGGGTCTGCTGGGGAGAAGCAAAGAAGGGAGTCATCCCATTAGCTGGTGCAGTGTGCAGCCTGACAGCAACTGCTGTCCCCTGACCATCCCCCTGCTTCCCAATCCCTGTCCCCTTGGTACACGCCAGCATGCTCTGCTGCTGTCGAGTGCGGTGCCCACAGTGGTGAGCTGCAGGCAACCCTGCCTCAGAGGTCTCTCCTGAGACCACATGCCAGCAGTGTCAGGTGCATGCTGTCTGGCCTTGGTCCTCCCGCCTACAGTCCCCCACCCCATCGCGAGACACACCACTGCACTGTTTGGCTCCAGCTCCCTCCCCCCTGCCACACAGCCCTCTGCCCCTGTGGGAGGCCCTCCATGCCCCCTCTCCCCTGACCCTGTCTGTTCTTGGGCCATGTCCCCCTGCAGTCCCTGTCCCACAGGCATGCACAGCCTTGCCCGCAGGGAAGGAGGAACACTTACCAGCAGGTGCAGCAGTTGTCTGGTGCACTGTCCCCTCTCCTGGGTCATCTTCAGCAGCAGGAACCTGCTCCTCCTCTTCGGTGGTGGTGTCCGCCATTGGGGCAAAGATGAGCTCCAGGCTGGTGGCAGTCTCCAGGGCTGGTGGTGTGCCCTGCTGCTGGCTGGTTTCCCCTTTCTCCAGCACCACGGTCTCATCCACCGATCCCTCCTCCTGATCATTGTCAAGGGAGGGTGGCTTGGCGGAATCGATGGTGTGGCCTGGGAAACTGACGCTCTCCTACCCCAGAAAGACATCCAGCTACTGGTAGTACCGGTGGCGGCTGCCCCTGTCTGGAGCATCTCCTCCTGGGCCTTTCGGTAGCCCTGTCGGAGGTCCTTGATCTTGACCCAGACCTGCTGGGTGTCCCAGGTGTGGCCCTTGCCATCCAGGGCCTGGGAGATGAAGGCATACACTACCCGGTTGAGGTGGCTGCCCCGCAACCGGGAGTTCACTGCCTCGTCCCCCTAAATGGTCAGTAGGTCCAGGATTTCCTGGTGGCTCCAGGATGGGGTCCAGTTGTGGCACTAGCTGCTCTGCTCTGCCACGGTTGCAGAGGCAAGCCTGGGCAGCTCTAAGAAGCAGGGTGGGCAGGGCTGTGTCCTGCCCTGTGGTTCGCCAGGACAGCCTCTTCCTGTGCC
The DNA here is from genome assembly GCA_007922175.1 of Pelusios castaneus. NCBI lineage: Eukaryota > Metazoa > Chordata > Testudines > Pelomedusidae > Pelusios > Pelusios castaneus. Next base: position 617,211 of record ML686108.1, read on the forward strand.
AGGAATCCTGGAGGGAAGTCTGGAGGCCATGGAGGTCGACTTAGGGCTACTCTGTGTCTACACTACACTGGCTTAAGTTGACTTCTGCTATTGACTGTGGACTCATCAGTTAGAAGCAACAAGAGAGACTTTTGAATGTGACTTAACACAGGAAAAGTATGAGCCACCAGTGTGATATTAGCTATGACAAAGGCAAATGTAATCCTAGGATGTATAAGGTGAAGCATTTCCAGTAGCAAGAGAAAAGTATAAATGCCATTGTACAAGGAGCTGGTAAGAGCTCATTTAGAATATGTATATAGTTTTTGTTGCCCATGCTCAAGAAAGAACAATTCAAACTAGAAAAGGAGCAGAGAGGAGCTATATAGCTAGAGCTCAGCTTGTTTTGCATTGCAAAAAAAAAAAAAAAAAAGACAAGTCTCTAAGTACATGAGGAGGTAAAGATCACAGAGGGTTAAGAGCAATTTAAGGTAAAAGGCAATGTTGGCACAAAACCAAATGGATATAACTGGCCGTGAATAAATTCAGGTTAGAAATTAATAGGTTTCTAACCCTCAGAAGGATGAGGTTGTAGAACAGTCTCCAGTACGATGGGGGCAGATAACTTAATTAGTTTTAAGAGAGAGCTGGACAAATTTAGGAGTGCTTTTGTATGATAGAGTTGCGCATGATGTTAGGAGGAAGGGCTTAGCAACTCTAGGGTTCATTTCTACTTTGTCTTATGTTCCTTGAACCTCATACTTCAGGGTTTCAGCTGGCCTTTATTGGTCAGCAAGGGATTTCTTTTTCCCAGTTTGGTTTAATTTCTGCTCCTGGGTTTAAAGTAGGCAAGCCCACTGACAACAATTCCAGCCCCCAGGACAGAACAGTCAGTGGCCTCCTAGAAAGTGATGGGCTAGCTCCCCACACCACATCTCCTGCCTATGGCCCCATCCACATTCCACCTCACTCAGTCCCATGCTCTACCCCATCCCAGACCCTTCCACCTCTTCCACTCAGCCCCAATGGTCACTGCATCCCTTCTTCCACACCCTCTTCCCTATTTCCCCTTCCCTGCTCAGCCTTCCCACTTCCATGTCTCTCCTCCCAGCTCAGCCCCCTCTTCTTTTCCACACCCTCTTTCCCTGCGCTGGTGAGCAACAGCAGGGAGGCTGGGGGTGGGGAAGAGGAGGGAACCAGCAAGTAGTGGCAGGGGTGACCTGGGAAGGAGCGGAGGGACGCATGCAGTGAGAGATGACAGCGGATGCTAGGTGGGGAGGAGGGATGTGACAATGGGGAGGCCAAGCAGGGAAGATGGGTGTGGAAGAAAGGAGGGGGCCAAGCGAGGTGGGGCGGGGAGGATTGTGGCAATCACCAAGATGAAGAAATTGGGTGGGAGGGATGTGATAGCAAACAGTGTAGCCCACAGATCTAGCCTGCTTTCTTGCACATATAGGCTATGTCTACACTGGGTAATTTAAGTTGACTTTAACTAAGTTGACTTTAAGTCAACTTAGTTAAGTCGACTTAGTGTGTCTCCACTTAAAAATAAAGTCGACTTAAAGGGGAACTTAGAAAGTCAACCTAGAGCGTTCACACTGGGTGCCTAGGTCAACTTTGTGGGGCTTAGGGGGACCTAGGGCAGGTCCACAGTGGCAGGAGGGGCACCCATTGCCTAATGCCAGGGGGCTCAGCCTTTGCCCCATTGTACATAGGTACAATGGGGCAAAGGGGGACAGGGACCCTGGCAGGGCATAGGGGCAGGGTGGGCAGGGCTCTGCCCTGCCCTGTGGGTGGGCATGCCAGGTTCCTCCTGTGCCCTCTCCCCCCCGGCAGGGAGGGCATTGGTGTAGCCCTGGGGTAGCCCTAAGTCGACTTAGGTCTACCCCACGGCTACACTGGCTTAAGTCGACTCTAGGGAGTCGACTTAAGCCTTAGGTCTGGTGGAAAGGAGGTTTAATAAAGTCGACTTAATTTTAATTAAGTCAACTTTATCTTCCTTAAGTTGACTTAAGAAAGCTGCTTAAGTCGACTTAAGGAAACTGTAGTGAAGACACAGGGTAAATTAAGTCGACTGAAGCAAGCTTAAGTCGACTTAATTTACCAGTGTAGATGCAGCCATACTTCCCCCATATAGTTTAAATATAGATTTAAGTTTTCTTATAGGTTTAAGTATTTCTTCTGTGATAACAAAATCATAGATTCCTATATAATTAGTAATGCTGGGACGCAAGAGCCTGTAGCCCACAATCTGCATGAAAGCTAAGCATACATATGTTTAAGACCCTTGACCCAGAGAAAGAACGAGAAACTTTCATAGGCAGTTGTAGGGCTAAAGTGGAAGATTTTGTGATGGACAGGTAGTGACGCCCACATCCCCCCGCCCCATGAGCGACCCAACCATGAACTAATGCTGGGCTTCATGCCCAAAGCATCAGCTGGAGCCAGTCTCCTGTGTGAATTGGCTGGGGCCTGATATAAGGTGTTTTGCTGTTTTTTGCTCTTTTGCAAGGCTTGGCTGTGATGTACCTTTTTTATCTGTTCCTTCAAACTACCTCGGCCTTGGGCCTGAGCATGTGAAGGGAAAGCGGGCTTGATCACCCCGCCTTCTCCTGAGATGCTATATGCGGACTTCGCCGCGGGAACACGGACCAGGCTGCATCAGTAACCTAGGACTAATGTGCCTTGGGAACCTCCTTGGGGTCATCCACAGTCATTAGGGGTCCCCAGCTGCTGAAGGGACGTAAGCCCTTACCACTTATTACTTCGCTTTGCTTGCTCAGGGTTATTCAGCCTGGCATCTTTTCAATGGTCTTTGACTGCGTCTGGTGAATCCACACACAAACCTACCCCTTGGGGTACAGTTTGGGGGAATACCAGTTATGACTTCAGCACTTCTGACAGTCAGGAGGTACCAAAATAGGGGGAGGGCTGCCCAGTTCATGCCCAGACAAACTTTACAAATACACCACAAAACGCACCAAGACAGCCAGAAATCAATAGGTGTGAAGAGCATATTGTCTGAAACCACCTGGAAAGGAGGCAGATATATCAGTAATATGTCATTTATTCACACAAACTTGCCAGCCTATAGAAAAAGTGTACCCTGAGAATTTGTGGGTGAAGAAGCTAAGTTTAGACTTGAAGGAGGACTCATATTGCTTAGTATATATAAAAAGGGTATGAATATATTCACCCAGAGCATACAGCCTGATGGGTCAGAGCCACCTGATGGGCCCGCAGACCAGCCAGCCTTGGGACTGGGGCAGGCCAGTACTCAGTGCTATGGGCGGCCTGGGGCCCTCAGGCCAAAGGCCACAGTGCTCCTGCTCTAGACTTACTGGAGCAGACCAGTCAGCCCAGGGGCAGGGCAGCCAGGCAAACAGTGGGCAGAGTCAGTGCTCCAGGGTTGGGGACTCCCTTGGAGCGCTGTCAAGCCACCATGAGAGCAAGGCAGTAGACCAACCAGAACGTCCACCAGAAGAAGGGGGAGACAGTGTGCATGTTAAGCCAGTGGTGGTGTGTTCATTAGGCCAGTGGTGGCAGCACTCCAGGGACAGGACTGGGAACGTTGCTGGGCCACTGCACCTCCAGAACTGCCAACCGTCAGTAAATTTACTGACAGACAGCAAAAGAAATACGATTTTAACACTGTCAGTAACTCTGTAAATAGATCAAAACGTCAGTAAAATTGGATAGATATAGAATATATTCTTTTTTTGACATTGTCATCATTCAGTCACTTTTCGTATCTTAAAACTACACTAATCATGACTTTATCCTTTCTATTTCTATTATTTCACAAACCCAGCTAAAATAATTGCATAATTCCAAATTCTTGTGTACAGAATATCATGGGTGATTACACACTTTTGTGACATTAATATCTTGTTTATGGTATTTTTAGTGATGTCAGTAAAAAGTTTACCATGTAATTATGAAATTGATTTTTTTTTATCTTCATGTCAGTAAAAACTAAATTGCAAGGTTGGCAACCCTGAACTGGGGCCTAACTGGCTGGAGCCAGATTTTTTTTGTTCTCCTTCCCCCCTCCTCCCCTTTAGCTCGGAGCTACTTCAGCCTTAAAGCTCCTGCCTTAATCCAGCCCTGGTCCTTGCCAGCACTGAGCTGCCCATAGTGCTGCAGTCCTTCAGCCTGATAGGAGCACTGGTTTCACTCCTCAAGCTCCAAGCAGCAAGAAATTTGACCATGGCTCTGCAGCATCTTTTAGAAAGCCCTCCTGGGCCCTGATTGGCTGTTCCCTGTAGCCTCTCTGATTGGCTGCTTCCCTGCAGCCACTCTAGGCTTCTTGGAGGACCTCTCTCTACTGCTCCTTTTTAAGACAGGGAGTCATAGCACCCTGAGGCCTCCAGCAGTGGGTCTAGTCCACCCCATCACATAACCACAGTTTTCAACGTTTTATATCATTTCACCTTTCATTACAGATTCAGTAAATGCACTACACACAGTATATTCATAGAACTATTCTATTTTTAAGCAGGGCAAGTTGGGAAATCAGCTCATTAAAAAAGTTTCATAGCTTTCCAAGCTTAAGGCAAGTTTAATTACAGTCAATGAAGAATTTCAAGGTGAGAAGAAAATTAAAGTTGTAAGAAATGGGGAAAAATGTCTACTAATGTATTTAAAAGTTGTTCAGGAAAAGCCAAACCAGTCAGCCACTAATGATCGTTGATTAAAAGAGTAGAATATGTTAAAGGCAAGTGGAAACTACTCTGGGGAAACCTTGCTTGAGAATCTGTGTATTGGGCTGGAGGACCAGTAAAGAAGGAACTTATTCCTAAGAGTGTATAATGGATTTGCTACAAAAGCTGATACTTAACATTGTGGAAAGAACGGTCAAAAACATTACAGGATCCTGTATGTTTCTTATGATTTTCCATTATGTCCCTTTGTCTAGTCATGATCATCTTTGTCTATAAAAAATAAAACTCATCCAGATGGTGGCAAAACAAACAAAAGGGGTCCTTTAGTTGAAAGAAATGGTTATTTTGAAGTTAGTTAATTCTGTGTCTTCTGTGAATTACAAAATATCCATCCCAGGAAGGTATCTGTTCTGATATCTTTGGACTGCTTTTCAGAGAATTTCATTTTAAGTGTTTATTTTGAATTGACATGACACACTTTCCTCCCTCATCAGTATGAGAATCTATTTCACCATTTGCGACAGTATAAGTAGCAAGAGTTTTTTGAAAAATACGTTAATCTCTGTAAAATAGGTGGAAAATCCCATTATCATGGTTTCCACAGATTGTTTTCATCCTTCAATTTTGTGGTTTCCTCTCAAATATCACACTGCCTTTTATAAAATAATTGGAATTTTTCACAGGTGAAAAAAGAAGGGCTTTTTGTTCACAAGAACAGATTACTCTAAGAAAAGACAAACTCTTCATGGTGAAGCCAGTAACAACCACAAATATCTAGTATAGCTTCTTTATCATTCTGTTCTGGGTATGTGGAGGTAACAGGTTTTCCAAGGATTGAGGGAAGAAGACTGTTCGAGTGATGTTAGTGGTACATTTCCATCCTTTTCTATATTTATACAGTCAAAGCAGTACAGCAGTGTTAGAAGATTAGCAATCAGTTGTTATTGCCAATAGCTGCAGACAAGACAAGTATGCCCAACATCAGCTGTTTCACTCTTCTGTATTGTTGGTGGTGGTTTGCCTACTGGGTTGTGGTGGGAGTAAGCTTTTACTGCTTTTTTTTTTTTTTTTTTAATAATTTGGATTATTTTTGCTACATTGCACGCATATGTGGACTAAAACCAGGCTCAGCTTTGATACAGCCAGGAATAATTTACATTCCTCAGCCCCTCTGTTAGCCCAGCATTAATTAAAATGTCATGTTGTATTATGATGATCTTCTTTCTTTATTGTTTTTGTACTATTTTTTAAATCCTTGATTTCTAAATAAGAAACAGTAAGAAATACGAATTCCTTACCTATGAATATGAAAGCCTGGTGAGGGTTACAGCTTTAACTCAATCTCACTTTATCACCATTCCCAGATGTGCTGCAAGTCTCCTTCCTAAAAAAGCATTATCTTAAAGAGTTGCAATCACTTCTTATCAAGGTACAAGATCCTAATTCTTTTAGGATCCAGGCAAAGGTTAGATTTCATGCTGCTTTAAGGCTTCCAGCACAGAGTTCCATCACAAAGTTCCAACAGTCCGCATTATGCTTTAATGGTAAATAGCAATGTCATTCTTCTGAGTTTGGAGCTGTATGTCAGCAAATTATTTCCTTACTATTCATAAAAAACAAAAACGAAAATAGAATATTGTCAAGTTTGGGTTGGGCTTTGGTTGGTTGGTATGTTGGTAGGTTAGTTGGTTGGTTTTGTTTTGTTTGAATGAGGTACAAATAGTAGAATAGTGGGAGTGTCAAAGACACCTACCAGGATTTGACTGTTTAATCCCTAGATATCAATGAGAATTGACCATCCATATCCCCGAGATACTTTTGAAAATCCCCTATTAAAAATAGATGAAAAACCCAAAACTAAAAGAAATGTAACTTAGATGAACATGGAAAACTAAAAACATCTGACCCTACAGATTATGGCAACTATGTCTACTATAAAGGTACACAAGCCAGACAATATAAATATTTGTCTGTTCTATACCTCTCTATATCTTATTCAAATCTTCCTTGCATTATCCACATGACCAAGCTTAAAATACCATGTTCCTTTTGCTCAAAGAAAATTATTACATAAATAAACTGTGATTGTAATATCCTCCCTGGAAAGATTAATTTTCAAATCAATCCTAAATACAACCTTTAGGGAACCCACACTTCTAATTCCAAATTGATATAGCAATTCAGCAGGCAGAATTGCTATACAGAATAGGAGGTAGGGAGGAATAGTACCTGAAAGGAGTATTTATATACCAAGCATGCTGAATTTATAACAGATCCAAAGAATTCCTGGGTATGTCTACACAGCAATTAAACATCCCTGGCTGGACTGTGGCAACTGGCTTGAGCTCATAGGGCTTGGGCTGCAGGACAATAAAACTGTGATGCAGGTGTTCAGTCTTTGGATGAAGCACAGGCTCTGGGACCCCAGGAAGGGAAAGAATCCCAGATTCTGAGCTTCAACCAAAGCCTGCACAGTTACACCACAATTTTACAGCCCTGAAGCCCAAGCCCTGCAAGTCTGAACCAGTTGACTTACGCCAGTCACAGGTGTTTTATTGCAACATAGGTATCTCCACAGTGTCGAGATAACCCATACATGGAAATACCATCATCCAAATGACTCGTATAGCTGTTTTATTCCATTTGTACATGATCAGTTTTCTGTTTTTCTTTTTGTGTTTTATCCAATCCTGAAAAGATATATGTGGATGACACAGGGACAGGATAGGGATTTAGGCCATTATCAAAGAAACCTCCCAGAGGGTGACTACTTTACCTTGCCATAAATTGTTGGGGAATAATCCAGAGCAGCCTCAAGAAATAAGGGTTTTTCCTTTCCTTTCTTGCTTAATCCATCAGAAAATATATTTGCTTTCATCTATTTTTTCTCCCTTGGGAGCATCTGTTGAATTTTGTAAGGATGAATGTCTTATTCTCTCTCTCACCAATTAGCACCTGAGATCCTACATAAATTCCTTTAAAAATGCATACATTCCTTTACAAAAGCCAACCTGATAAGGAATTTCTGATGTAATCTTTGGGTTTGCTCACCTCTTTCTTTTATCCTTTACTTTTGTATGGCACCTGACCGCTGTACAAGGATATTTCATTTTCTCCTGGTCTCATTAAAGGTATTTATCTGTAATCACAGGGCTTTAAATTGTTTTTGATTCTGTATCCCATATGCCATATTAGTTGTGATCATGCTACTATTAAACAGTATCTATTGAATCCAATGAATAATGAACACTGCAGTTTTTTGTCTGTATTGATATTGGATGCTTAGTGATTAGTGTGAATATTAGTGAGACAGTATGCCTGATTTGCAGATTAATAAGGTTTAATGTACACGGTTTTTTACAAATAGATTAGTTACATGTGAAGTCTAAAATTAACTGTATTATACTTCCTAAGCCTCAAGAACTAACAAATCACTTAGAAGGCTGTAGGCAGGCATGGCTTTTTTCAGTGGCTCCACCAGGGAGTTAGTGGCCTTTGGTTTGACTACCAGCACCCTTCACACAATGGAATACATCCCTTTGTTTAAATGGTGACTTTTTACACTTTTATAAACAGCTTTTACCTAATTACCTTTTTACTTATTATTATATGTATTAATTACCTAACTTGGGTTTTCACCTTTGACTACATTTTATTTTTACCATGATAACTAGGATCATTAAAACAACATTTAGTGATAGGAGGGATGGTGTAAAAAGACGTCCCTTGGCAAATGAAAAAGTGTACCTCCAGACATTTAAGGATAACTTGTTCCTATCACTGTTATTTATGTGCAGTTGCAAGCATATATGTGCCATAGTATGCAAAACCTGAGAGATTTGCAAGGTAACTTGGTAGTCCGATTTATTTTTGAAAACTGGAAAGTGTTATGCCACAGGGGTTAACATAGCCAAGCAAAAAACTAAAGAGAATAAAAGCATTATGGAGAGATTTTGCACTTGTCTTTTCTTCTTAGCTTGATTCAGATATATGAGGAGGCAAAATCAGATCTCCCAAAATGTATTAAAATTGTGATTTTGATGGTCAGCTCTTGTCCTTCTTTTATGCTCTATTTCATTTTTTTCTGCACCTTCTATGTCATTTTGACTATTACTTTTCACCATTTTGATTGGTTCCTGTGCTTGGAGCAATATGAATTTCCTGCTGGCTCAAAGGCACACTTTCACTGTCTGTTTAGGCTCCGTCTTCATCACGAGTAACCAACTTGTTTCTCCAGGCTGGAGAGGAAAAGGAAGTCTGCCCACAGGGGCCTGAGAACCAGAGATTGCCACATTTTTAGTTTTTATGTTATGCATTATAAAGAACAGTAATAAATATGATGCCACTACAGACTGCCCAGAAGTACTCAAAAATACTCTTACCACAAACACTTGCTATAATTCTGCCCAGAGACAGAAAGAAAGATGTTTTTCATGCATCTTATCATCTGAGTTGATTAGTGCAAGGAAATGGATTAGACTGCATAGAGGGAGATGGACTGGTATATAAGCAGTGTTGTGACATCATGTGATCACCAATATTAACACCAGGGCAGATATTATTCAGAGGTTTACAATAGCAGTTTTACTTCACATGAGGTGCATTCTACTACACACATACAAGAAATAAAGCAAAAGAGTGTTACAATATTGAGGCTTTAGACATATCACACAGAAGTTCTTAGAATTAGAGTGACAGGACAGTAGACCACAGCAGGGGGGCCTAAATGGGGAAGTGTGTAAAAGTGAATGTCTCCAATGCGTGGAAGGCAGGGGAAGGTAAAGATATCCAAAGGTAAGCAACAGGTGAGTTGGACTGGCATGGAGAGAGAGGAAGGGTCCTGCAATTTTAGATGGGAAAGTGATTGTAGGAGGAGAGGATGTTCTGTGAATAGAGAGAGGGGACTCCCACAGATGTATGTGGGTAGGTGAGAAGTAAGAGCGTTCTTGAGCTCGGGATGTGTATTTGAAACTGCAACATGTGACGTTACAAATGGGAATTTTAAATACACAACTAATTTTTTATTTGTATATGCGTTTGCTGTGAATCAGTGTACAATCATGACAATTATCCACATGAACTTTTGCACAAAAATCCTGTATTTATGTTTGCTCAATCCTTTTCTATTTAGCTTGCATTAAATGTACTAATTTAAAAGGAATGGCAACGTATTAAGAAACAATTGATGTGAAACACATTAAGATTTATCAGGAAGTCTGGCTTCTAAATCTCAAGAAAGTGGAGCAGCCCAGAGTAACCATTATATTTATCACTGGAAGATAAAATGTAAGTAAAAGACCATTATTTAAAATAGAGAAAGAAAACATAACATTGATCCTAATTTTAATGCCATTTAATGCATTCTTTGTGGGAGGCAGCAGATTACAGGAAACACCTAATGACTTTGGCCTCTTATCCCCTTTGTTTGAAACTCACCAGGTGCGTCTATATTGGCAACTTAGATTGACTTAAGGAGGCTTAAGTCGACCTAAACAAAGCCACGTCCACACTGGGCTTTTATTAAGTTGACTTAAGGAAAGCTTAAGTCGACTTAATAACACCTAGTTTTAGGTCAACTTAAGCCTTAAATCATAGACTCATAGACTTTAAGGTCAGAAGGGACCAGTATGATCATCTAGCCTGACCTCCTGCAAAATGCAGGCCTCAAGACCTCACCCACCCACTCCAGCAATAGGCCCAAAGCTATGACTGAGTTATTTACCTCCTTAAATCATGATTTAAGAACTTTAAGATACAAAGAATTCACTGGTAGGTGAACCATGCCCTGTGCTACAGAGGAAAGCGACTCCTTAAGTCGACTTAAAGCCAGTGTGGATGGGGATTAGCACCTAAGTCAAACTTATTAAGTTGACTTGAAGCACTAAGTCGACTTAATAAGATTGACTTAACTTTTCTAGTGTAGACAGAGACTAAGTCGACTTAATAAGGTCGACTTTAAGTCAACTTAAAGTCGACCTTATTAAGTCACCTTAACAAAGTCGACTTAACTTTTCTAGTGTAGCACATGATATCAAGAAGAGTATATTAAACTTTGTATTTAGAGAACATAATAATTTAAAGACAGCAAGAATTAAATGTGACTCATAAATACTTTGCTGTTTTATTACTGAACTTATAAAATATTGAGAAGAGTGAATCACATAGGAGCTATTTTTGTCTATGCAATATCAGAATTTTAACTACTCTAAATTCCCCTACTCAATATGCAAAATATAAGCTTGGGTCATTTAAATGGTTATCTGTATCAATAAAAATGTATCTACCTTAATTTGAACATCCCGGGCCATAGCCGAGATACGGTTCTTGTATAAGTCAGGTACTTCCATGTCTAAACTACTGATTACCAGGAAATATACTTGCGCTGCTCTGCCTTTGTGTGCTACATACCTTGTTAAGTTTACACAGCTTAGGTGAATAAAGTGGTTGTCATGTCATTTACCTCATTTTTGCCTTAGGAAACAAGGAGACTTTGCAGATCTTTGAATAGTGGAACACAACCTAAAATACAGGGCAAGAATCAGGCAGATACCTGCTTAAATAGGCCAATTATGTGCACACAATTCCCATTAAAATTATATGTGAAAGTACAACAGGATCAGGCCCCAAAATGTTACTACAGGCACCAACCTATGCTTAAAACTGTCATAGCAACATTGATTTTAAACAGCATTACTTCTGGTGTACACTGGTCCAAGATCAGAAGCAGGCCTATTTGTATTTTCTCTCTAACCTTACTTGAAACAAAGCTTACCAAACCTGCAGTCTGGCAGTTGTACTACTATAGCACTGTCCTGGGCATCTCAGTGCTGGAAGAATACCTCACATCTTATTAGACCACCAGAAAACATGGAACTTGAAAGCAGATAAGCTAATATCTGGAGAGTGGATGTAACATTTCCAGTGGTTGCTAAGATAAAAGGCAATCTTATGTCTGAGAAAAATTCAGGCAAAACATGCTTTTTTCTTCCAGTGTTGCCAGAAGTGGCTCCCCTGATCGCTCTAATCCCAGATAGCTTAAACTTCGGCACCCAGGTGTGAATCATTCATAAAATTAACTTCATTGACACCTCAACATCAATTTATCATAATATCCGCAACTTCATTGCTTATACAATCTGTGCAATCAATAGCTACTACAGCATTCACTTTGTTTTTAAAAAATTCTTAGTAACCATTTCTGTGCCATCGCCTTTTTGCCCCAAGAGCATAACTTCTCGAAAAGAGAGAGGGAAGGGTAAGTAATAGGAAGGTGAAAATCAGGAAAAAAAATGCTTCTAATTTAATGTGTTTCTTGTGGAGACGTAGTCAAATTAAATACAACAGCCATTGTGAATATCTAGATTGCATTCTTGAATTTGGTAAAGTTACTCCAAATTTTTACCAATGTACATGAGAATTTGAACCTCAATTTATCAATGTGAAATACATGTGAATTCAATGCAAAATGTGTGCGAATTATATATGTTTTTATATGAAACATACACAAGCGTGTTAGCAAAATATACTCAGACTTCATCTTTTCCACCTATCACCCACCTGTCTCTACCCTCCATGACAGGTCTTGTTTGGAACAGCCACCCTATTCTTCTTAAATATCTTTAAAGGACCAATTTTCAGCCATTCACAAAAACTACCTTTGAGATTATGCATACAGATTTTGTGAGAATATATGTGTATGGAAATTGGGTAAGCAGGTATCACACTTCCCAATCAGTACCCACAAATTCTTGCCAGTACCAGGACCACCAGAAATGGATGGTTCAACATATGGTGGTGGTGTTCAGACTCATCACAGACATTGCTCCCAGCCCAGCAGGGCCAGAGATGGAGGGAGGATTGGTGAGTTTACCAGTACATTTGACAAAGATAGGGGCAGATGACGTAGAAGCATTCCTTATGACATTCGAGTGGGTCACTAAAAACCACAAGATGGCCACCTGAACACTGGGCCACACTCCTGGCATCCTGCTTGACAGGCCCAGCTCAGACCATTTGCCCTAATCTGGACCCTGAAGAGGCCCTGGAATACTCCAAGGTTAAGGAGATGATTATGGACTAAACAGGTGTGAGTCCTGAGACATATCATCAGGGGTTTCACCAGGCATGATATCCATCCAATGCTTTCACAGTGACATCCAACCCTACCCGACCACGTGAGTACACATCAAGGTTAGTCAATGGATGGACACCCTCTAGGTCGGGGGAAGTCCCAAGGTTAGCATACCCCATGGCGTTGGGCAGAGAATGGCCTGAATTCCAGGAAATCCTGCAAGGTATGACCTACACCCGCTAACGGGATCAGAAACTATTACCCAAAGAGATGGTTATTCAGACACCACTCAGGAGCCGAACCGAGAGAGGGAATGTCGACCTCCTCTAAGCTGACCAGGGTCATCCTGAGGAGAATACCTGCGGTGTGCTTGAGCGGGATGAGGATTTCATCAGGGAGCAATTGGAGGACTGGACCCTGAGTCAACTCTGGCAGCAGGCCCCCACCCCATCTCCAGTGCAAGACGAGAACACAGCAACTCCACAGGGACCCCAGTTTGAGATACAGGAGGACCGCCTTGGGAGACAGACCTCTCCTTGCTTACAGACAGCCCCCCAACCATAAACGGATACTCACCAGCAACTACAAATCAAACAACAGAAACTTAAAGCAGGAACATATCCCTGCAACAGACCACGCTGCCAACTTTGCCCTCATATCTACAACAAAGACACCATTACAGGACCAAATCAAGCCACTTACTCCATGAAGGGCTCATTCACCTGCTCATCCACCAATGTGATTTATGCCATCATGTGCCAGAAATGCCCCTCTGACTTGTATATTGGACAAACAGGACAGTCTCTGCGCAAAAGAATAAATACACACAAATCTGACATCAGAAATTGCAACACTCAAAAATCAATAGGGGAACACTTCATTCTCTCTGCTCAGTCCATTGACGACTTGCTAATAACTGTGCTGAAACAGATGAATAACAAATCACAGCTTCAAAGAGAAACTGCAGAACTCAAATTTATATGCAAATTTGACTCAGTTGCCTTGGGGTTAAACAGGGACTATGGATTTTTCTCTCATTACAACAGGTGGTTTGACCTCACCTTCCTCTATGTGCTGTTCCCCAGTGTTTGAATCTCAACATCTATTTTGATTTCCTGTTACAGCCTGACCTGATCTTATGTCATACTCTTCCCTGCATTTAGTTTCCTCCCATTCTGTAAATTTCCCATCTTTAAAGCGTCTGACAAAGTGGGATTTTCTCCCACAAAAGCTCATGCGATAAATAAATCTGTTAGTCTTTAAAAGTGCCACAGGATTCTGTTTGTTTTTCTGCAATAGACTAACATGGCTACCCCTTTGGAACTTGCTTTTTCCTAGTTGACATCAATTATGCCCTGAACATTGCCATGGAGCTAATGAAGATCTCACATGGGTTGGGATACTGAAGGAGATCTTGACTGACCAAGGTACTAATGTCTCATGGACCCGGAGACCCGGTCTCATGGACCTGGACTAACCTCATGGACCCAGAGACCGATAGGCTAGTTGAGTGGTTCAATGGCACTTTGAAGTCCATGCTTCACAAGTTATGGCCCCCAACACTGGGTTTCTACGATGTCAGCCCTCCACTTCACCATCCAGGAGGTATCCCAGGCCTCTACCATATTCTCACAATTCGAGCTCCTGTATGGGTGATAACCTAGAGGCATCTACTGCAGGAAGATTGGAAGTGACTGGAGACATGTGAAGGGCACAGTGCACTACATAATGAAGCTTTGGGAGCAACTCCAGACCTTGGGAGCATTTGCCCAGTACTTCCTGCATGGTTTCCAGGGCATCCTGTCAATGCACCCACAATCAACTAACCTCATTAGGCACCATATTGAGATGCCCCCAGAGCAGAAGATGAAGGATGACCACCAACCTCTTTCCCAAGAGATGTGGGTTGCTGTTCAACAAGAGTTAAAAGCCATGCTCCAGATGGGGTAGCTGAGTAATCCAGGAGCAAATGGCAGAGTCCAATAGCGCTAGTACCAAAGCCAGATGGAATCCTGCAGTTTCGTATTGACTTCTGGAAGGTTAACACCATACCACAGTTCAATGCATACATGATGCCTCGCATAGACAAGCTCTTGGAATAGTTGGGGGCGGGGAAGGGGGGAGCAAATACCTGTCCACGCTGGATCTAACCGAGGGGTATTGGCAAATACCCTTGATGCCTAATTCACACGCAAAACCAGCCTTCCCCATGTCATTTGGACTCTTCCAGTTTATGACCATGCCCTTCAGATTACATGAAGCCACCATCACTTTCCAACGATTTATGAATAAAGTGTTGCAACCACTTGCATGACCAATATGCAGCAGTGTATAGAGATAACATAATGGTCATTAGTAGCACCTGGGAGGACCATCTTCAATACCTCACCCAAGTGCTTGAAGCCCTCGAGGATGCCAGCCTGATTGTCAGCCCAACCAAATGTCACCTGGGGGAGAAGAAGGTGACCTATCTTGGGTTTGTGGGGGGAGGTGGTACGCTTTAGCCACGAACCAATAAGCTCCAAGCCTGTCCAACATGCCAAAAATCCAAAAACCAAAAGACAGGCATGCCAGTTCTTGGGCCTGGCCAGCTATTATTTTCACTTCATGGCAGATTTTTCAATGATCGCAGCCCCCACATCTGATCCGACCAAGAATTCAGAGGTCAAACAAATGCAATGGACAGAATTATGTGAAGAGGCATTCCAGGCTTTGAAGGAATGGCAGATGCAGAAACTGGTTCTCATACACCCAGATTTCACAAAAGAGTTTTTGTGGTGTAGACAGATGTCTTAAGGTTAGGGCTCAGTGCTGTGCTCTCTCAGGAGGTTGACAGAAAGGAGCACCCTATATTTTAAATAAGTAGGAAAATATTCTCCTGAGAGACCCAATATTCAACCATCAAAAAAGGAGGCCTTGGCGGCAAAGTGGACTATCGATGCCTTATGTTATTACGTCCTTGGATCAATCTTCACACTAGTCATGGGCCATGCACCCCCAAGGTGACTGCATGCCATGAAGGACACCAACCCCTGGATAAGGCATTGGTATCTCATCCTCCAGCCATACAACTTCTGAGCAACTCATTGATCCATAAGACACACACCAATTCTGATTTCTTTTCCAGGCTGCGTAAGAAGGAGGGGACTCTCTCTCTCACACACACACACACACACACACACACACACACACACACACACACAC
>ML686108.1:633138-655680 GCA_007922175.1 Pelusios castaneus
ACACACACACACACACACACACACACACACACACACACACACACACAGGGATCCATTGTAAGGGAGGGAGGGTGTAACAGGATGGGCTTACCCAGCATTAAAGCAGTTTATCATACTCTATGGGTGGCAGAAATCCCACCCCTTAAACTCTGCTGGGCATGCTCCAAATGCTGCTCTAGTATAAATGGGAGCAGCCCAGCTCATTCAGGGATGACCAGTGAGGAGGAAGGACAGACACTGGAGGCCCGGAGCCAGAAGCCGCATTAGTTGCTGGGGAAGCAGAACCTGAGAGGCCTTACACGTGGACTGCCACCCTTTATCAACAGCCCAGATCCAGACATCCAGGGAGTCACCCCACAGACCTGTGAGATGACCCCAGTAATGATCAGGTAGGAAGTAGCTTAGGGGGCCCTAAGTGGTGTAATGAAGGGAGGCACAAAACACTGGTCAGCATGTTGCAGACAGTCCCTGCTAACTGGGCACCAGATCCCCCACTAACACTGCCAGGGCCTTGGGTTGGGGCTCAGTGTAGTGGAAGGACTTGCCCCCATAGTGGACGCCCCTATATTGACAATGGCCTCTAGGCCATGCTGCCCTGTTCCCAGGGGCCTATGTTGACTCTAGCTGGTAGCCCATGCTAGCCTGCACCCAAGGCCTGATACTGACTCTGACTGTTAGGCCAGGCTTCCCTGACCCAAGAGACAGCTAGCTAAGCCGAGCAAGTGCTAAGTCAACCTCTGAGAACCCCAGAGGACTAATCAAGGCCATATAGATGGTCATTTCCCTTGTGCCCCCTTTTGAATCTCCCCACCAAGGATGTACTCCCTCTTCAAAGTATCTTCTTAAATTAAATTGAATAAATTTTGTTCTTAAAACATATGGGAAGTGGTATTAATCCCTGGCAAAGAGACTGATCATGTTTCCAGGTATAAACAACTTCCTACATTTTCTGAGCCCGCATTTAAAGTTGATAGAAAATAAACCCATTCAAATTTAAACACTAGCAATCATTGACCATTATCAATCATTATAATATGGATGTACTTACAGCAAATGCAGATCTACTCTTCAAATACATTGCAACCATTTCCACCAGAGGTAAAGAGACATGCTTGGGCTTGCATTTTTATTTTCCTTGAGAAACAAAAATCTTCAAAGTCCTATCTACGTATAAACTCAGTAAACTAGGTTTTTGGAACAATAAATGCAAGAAGTCCTGTAAAAACTATGGAGCACAAAAAAAGATAGGCAATAAAGAAGATGATTAATGGTGATGACAGCCCAACAGTAAAAGTGTGTCTGTTGGAGAGCACTCCCTACAGAAATCCAATATGTTATTTTACTTAAAGAGGTCTATCTCTGCCTCTACAGAATAAAAGCAAAAATCTCTTATACTGTCCAACTAAGAACAATTTGTTGCTTCAAGGATATCTGAATTAATTTACTAGTAATTAACCATGAATTTTTTGTTTCTTCTTTTTTTAATGGTACCATCCTAGAATTAACGTGCTTATAAAATTTAGCAGATGCTGTCAAGACTGAGTTGTCTTTTAATGTTGTAATAAAAATACAGTATATTAAAGACAATCTGTTACACTGCATAGAAGTGAAACAGTTCATGATATTTTCCAGTGCATTAGCATTAGTAGGATGAAATCCAAAAAATGTTTCATAGAGGTGATCTCACAGACAACTCAGTCTTAATTGCTCCTGTTGCAAACTTTCCAAATGTTCTGGCACTATGTACTTAGAGGAAATGCTGGTCAAGCATTATCTAGGCAAATAGAAATATTATTATGGACACAATCATTTACCTCTGTCTAGTCACTGTGAATTTTGTTAAACTGAAGGATGAGTGTCACTTCTCATTTCTCTTTCTCTCCCCCTCCTTTATATACGTATACATATGGATCTTTGGCAACTACATTAAAATTACCACAAAATTATCACAGATGTTGTCAACATTCCACTTAAAATGTTTTTTTGCCAGGTGGAGTGACTTTAATTATTGTAATCAGATAACAACTGTGAACATGACTTTAATTTTCTTTTTTTCATTTCCACCTTCTCTTTCTACCTGAGCCCAATTATGGTCCTTCATTACTCCACGTACACTAAATAAGATATGCAAATTATAAGAAAAAATGAGAGTCCTGTGGCATCATTAAAGACTGACAAAAATGACAAAGTGGTTGCAGCCCACAAAAGCTTATGCCTGAAGAAATTAGTTAGTCTTTAAGGTGCCACAGAACTCCCATTGTTTTTGCTGTACACAGACTAACAGGGATACCCCTCTGGAAAGTATAAGAAGTCATCAGTAGAGGACTTTTCAGTTGTGAATGGTGGATCATTAGAGAAATTTACAAATCTGGAATAAATACATTAGCCACCCTGCATGGTAAGTAAATGCTATTTTATGTCACTATCAAATTGTAATAAGCTTTTCCCTTATAACTAGATTGCACAGTAAACAAAGAATGGTGGGCTTCGGAAACATAGAAGTTTCCATTTTTTTCTTACTGTTAACTTTTAGCTGAAGAGTTCTAATTAAGGACAGTTGATACTGAACAGCTACAATAGTGTGGGCTTGTATGGATTTGGTTTCATATTGAAATTAAATATACTTTAAATGTTAAGGGTATTTTTAGGCTGCTTCTCAATGCATTCTATGTTCGGTTTTGTGGTGGAATCATTTTAACCAGCCTTGAGACACAAAGCTTGACCTTGGTGAATTACCATAGTAGTGTTATCTATTAACGCTGCTAACAGGTCAAAGTGCAGAAAGCACTTCCTATATAAAATGTAATCACCTGTGCAATTAGGTGGCATCATAAATGTGAATCTTTGAAAAATAAATGTGTCATACGAAAGGGCAAGTTTTCCTCTCAGCTCTGCCCATGAGATCTTGTTTCTAATATTCTGGGAGAGCCACTTACACAGAACGAATAGAATAGATAATCTGGGCAAACTGCAAGGGAATCTTTGCTTTAAAGATCCATTTTCAGAAGGTCCGAAGAATCACAACTCTCTCTGAACTCAGTGGGAGCAACACGAGTAATGCATGTAAGAAAATCAGACCTTAACTATATCATCTTCAGCACTGAAAATGTCAACCATGCCATCGCTAGAATTCTTTAAAGAAGTTCAAAAGACAATTAATTTCTATATGAATCTTAAGCATTTTTCAAACCATTCATCATGTATATCAATTCTTCTGAATTAGATATATGAAATAGTTTCTTCTTAGTTGGTAACTGTATATTATTTAGAAAATAAACCATCAGCTAGTAGAGCATATAAACAAGGTAAATATAAGTGAACTGAAGCATTTTTAAACAAGTAAATGCAAATGATTTATATTCTTCTGCGCACAAAGACCCATAAGACTAACATGCAAACTTTTGTAATGATAAGATAATGCTGCACAATTAGTTTAATAAGAGACCTGGCATTGTTAAAATATATCATTCAATACTGTCACTGACTATATAAACAATATTTCTAGCAGAAGACCACAAAGTACAGCGAACAAAACTCCCTATTTTTAAGACCCTTCTGTAAAAAACTACTTGACTCTTTAATAAAAACTGGGCCTACTTAACTGTTGATACTTGACAACAAGGTATTTGCTGATACTATGAACATAAGAAAACTACAAAAGGAGTACCTGAATTTTTAATATAAAAATAGACTCTAGGGTAACCATTTGAACCTAGTACCATATATAAATGGTATTTCTGCTAAAGAATGTAACTAATTGGCAGTTAAAAAAGTCATTTCCTCGTACAGTTAGAGTCATATATTACAGCTTAATGTGTGAACCCATGAGAAACCCTCGACTATTTTCAGCTTTAAATATCTGGAGACTCACAGCGTAATGTGCCTAAAATAGAGATTGATTTGCAATACATGTGCTATTAAAATGTTTCATTTTTCACATCATACCAGGCAGAAGCCTATCTGACAAGTTTTTAAAAATGATCCTGGATTAGACTTCAATCATAATCACATTGAAAATCCAAATGCTTCCACATGTGAGGTGAGCCCAGGGGAAATATGTTACTCTGCCCAAACATTGGCTTTTCTTTGTGTTAGAATTTAAGGCTAAAAACAGTGCACTTGAGGCCTTTCAAATTTATAAATTAATTCATGTCCCTGTGTTATGCATCCAAATTTGTAATGGGCTTCAAGATGCTTCACCATTCATAATAATAAATAATAATAAGTTCCAAAGGGATAGCTATGTTAGTCTAGTTCAGCAAAACAAACAAGGAGTCCTGTAACACTTTTAAAGACTAACAAATTTATTTATAGCTTGAGCTTTCATGGAGAAAATCCCACTTTGTCAGATGCTTTGAAGATGGGGAACTTACAGAATGGGAGGAAATTAAATGCAGGGAAGTGTATGACATGGGATCAGGTCAGGCTGTAACAGCAAATCAAAGTAGATGTTAAGAACACTGGGGAACAGCATATAGAGGAAGGTGAGGTCAAAGCACCTGTTGTAACGAGAAAAAAAATCCATAGTCCCTGTTTAACCCTATATGTCGAATCTACATATAAATTCCAGTTCTGCAGTTTCTCTTAAAAGCTGTGATTTATTATTCATTTTTTTAAAGCACAGCTATTAAAAAGTCATCAATGGAGTGAGCAGGGAGAATGAAGTGTTCCCCTATTGGTTTTTGAATGTTGTGATTTCTGATAAGTATTCTAATTATTACATTGAAGTATTTGTATTAGAGGTGCACTCAAAGACCCTGTCAATTTCAGTGGGACCCTGCAGAGGCATAGAGGCCTGCTCACATAATTCTCTTTAAAGGATCAAGACCTCACAGTCTAAGGCCCCAATCCTGGAGACGGATGAATAGAAGTATACCCTTAACTTTGTGTGAAGTCCCACTAAAGTAAATATGGACCTGCTTGCATAGATTCATGGCAAAATTTGTTTTTATTCACTTGCTTGTCTGTTTAAATAATAAATAAGATCATTTTAGTGTATTACCAGCCTCCATTTATTCCCAGCAGCCTGTGGATGCCTGCTGACATGCTTGTAAACTATATCTACAGCTGTTGATTCACACATCTTTTTCATTTAAATACTTCAGATGCGTCAAGTGACTGTTTCTAGGACCACTTAGGAAGCCTCATGTATTGCCAGAAGCTTTCCCACCTATCCTATGTCATCACTTATTATAATAGTAGTTACAGTGGATTTTTCAGGACTTGCTAAGAAGCTCGCCACTTGAATGTTAACATACAGTAGCACTAATGACTAGCTCCAATAAAGCCTCCAGTACATGCCTAACATTAGTAAGTATGTTCAGTGTGTTGATGAAAATAGTCTCATGATTATATCATATGCAACTGTTTAAGTGCTTTACTGGATACGAGTCTATAAACTTGGCTTCTAAATCTTGATTTTACAGAAATAAAGGTTTCAAACTCAAGGACTAACTAGGGAGAACTAGTAGGTAATAATAGCGGATGAATATTCTTTCTTTTTTTTAAATCGTAGGTTAAAAACAATATTACACATAGGATCCTCCCCTCCAGTCTCAGATGCTATGTCTACACTTGTAATTTTAAGTCGACTTAAAGTCGACTTAGCATGTCCACACTTAAAAGTAAAGTCGACTTTGGGGGGAACTTACAAAGTCAACCTAGAGCGTCCACACTGGATGCATAGGTCGACTTCTAGGGGCTAGGGGGACCTTGGGCAGGTCCACGGTGGCGGGGGGGGAACCCCTTGTGTACAATGGGGCAAAGGGGAAAGGTACCCTGGCAGGGCATAAAGGCAGGGTGGGCAGGGTGTGATGCTGTCTGGATTTAGGAAACCATTTATGATATTATTTTCTATTAATATCTCATAAATGCTATAATCCATAGGAACTATGTCATGTTTGGTATCAATAGAAAGGTAGTAATTTGCTGAGAATGATTATATAGTTTATGTCTAGGAATTCTATTTCGATTAGAAGTTAAGAATATGGTTGTTATATCTATACTTCTCCTTTGGAACCAGCGCCAGCTGGTCAGCTCACTGGTTAACCAGCCCTCAGTCCCATAGGTATGTGCCCAAAGTCTGTTGCAGAAGACTCCATAGGCGGGAGAAAACATCTTATTGTTCACTCCTGGCTCAGCTTCTCTTATGAAGGCTGAGCACATGAGCTCTTCTCAAAGCAGCTCCTGCCTGCTGTCTGCACAGACCGCTGCTCTCATGTGATCTGACTCTTACCACACCACATCACACCAGGAGGGAACCCCGTGGAGCATGCTCAAAATGCTACCACTCCCTGCTTCCAGAAGTTTCTGGCTGTGGGTAGCTAATCTGCCCAGCAACAGTAACCCACCCTCAGTAGGTCTCTTAAAGAGATAGCCCTTTTTAGGCATATGGGTTACATGTTCACCTCAGTTTACAAATAAATAGTAAAGAGGGTCCTCAAGTCCACAGGGTAGGAGAAGGAACAAGACAAAGAAAATTTGCATTTCAGTAAACACAGGTGAAGGAAAGAGTATGGAGCCTGCTTCACCATTAGACTCCACGCCACCTTCTTTACTGCTTGAATAAAATTTATTTTGAAGGATAATCCTCAGAATCCACTTCAAAGATTTCCTGAACTCTAAAAGAGAGTGGCAAAGAATCCCAAATTCTTTCTCTTTCACCTAAGACAACATATTTAGGCCTCTGGGAGACATCCTGAATAAGAAAAGGGTTAGTCCTTCTGGAAGTCTGTCAGTGAGGAAGGCCGTCTTAAACAAAGCCTTGAATCAAAACCTGCTAGATTAAGTTTTAGGCTTTTAGATACATTTCTTCACTTTTATTTGCTTGTAATCATTACCACCTTTATCTTTTATATTTAAAATTCACTTAAAACCCTATCTTATCTTTTTCCTAAACTTGTTTTAAAAAAAACAAATCTAAAGCAGTTCAGTGCTATGTTTGAACTATTTGGTAACTCCAGTTAAACTAACAAACAGTTGAATATTGACTGACTATGGAGCAACAAACCTTAATATCTGAACTACCCAGGCAAGGGCTGAACATTGCAGAACACATTTTGGAGAAAATTCAGGACCAAGAATGTGCTGGGGTCACCCTGAAAATAGTAACCAAGCATGATGGAAGCCAGAGTGTGGCTTGTGTGTTTCTGGGATCAGAGCATCTGGACCAGGGTTGCAACTATACCCAGACATTCAGCTGGCAGGCTGTCTATGAGCAGCCCAGGCTGGGAGCTGCAGTGGTGAAGCATTGTGCAGTACATATGGTTATGTGGCCGGCAATGATGATGTAAGCCCTCACAGTCTGGATTCCACCCCAGAATGAGACAGTCACCTATTTAAAAAAAAAATCCATTGGGTCCAGATTTTCTGACACACTGGATTGGATTAAGCAAATATTCCTCAAACTTTTCAGGAGACCACACTTATTCTCCACAAAAGCTACAATGAAGATTGTGCAGAAATTACTCTGGAAGCAAAGAAACCTTCCATGATCTCAAGACATTTTTAAATAAATATTACCCTTCTCTTTAGCATGTTATACTAATGTTGTCTTTCACCCCGCCCTTCTTGGACATTCAGGGTATCCATAAAACATCATTTTCATAGCCTCTTTCATTCAGGCATATTAAGAACTTATTACCTATTTCCACAATTATGCCAAAGTCTTTCTCCTTTTCGTTAAAATCTATATTTGAGATATACTTGGGACTTCCTTATTTTATCAGCATGTCCACATTTACTTTTACAAATTCTCCTCCTTCTTCTAAAGCACTGATATAGTCTTTGAAGTATTTTCATCTAGCTCTCAATTTCCTAATCAGGCTACTGAACTAAGTCATGAAAGACATCCTCTTCCTAAAGCAGTAAATTCATCTCTCCTAAAACTAACTTCCAGCATTGCATATTTTCTATATCAAGGGATTTTACATACTTTTCTCATAATATATTTTATTCTCTCTAGGAAATGCCCAGTCATTTAAGATGGACAAACAGATGGCTATTATGGTGGATTGAGTGAACACTACAGAACACTGAATTATATAACTAATTTTTTTCATCTCACTTCAATAGCCACAGTTGTCAGGATTTCTGTCTTCCTCAGCAGCATGTTAACAACTGTCAGGATGTTGACAACTAAAAAATGAATGTATCATGCATTAGCTAGTAGCCTCCAGCATTAAATGAAAAGTGTTTCTGCCAACTTTTCATTCTGTTTCTCAGATAACATCCATAATATATGAAGTTCCTAAATTGCAAATAATCTGATAAATATTATTGTTTGATAACCATAACCTAGCTTGCCTTTTCTACCTTTATTTGTCCAGTCTTATCAATGTCTACAATTTATTGTTTGACTTA
Source organism: Pelusios castaneus (assembly GCA_007922175.1). Taxonomy (NCBI): domain Eukaryota; kingdom Metazoa; phylum Chordata; order Testudines; family Pelomedusidae; genus Pelusios; species Pelusios castaneus. The sequence continues at coordinate 641,500 of ML686108.1, forward strand.
TTCCTGTAGATATAGTGTCTTTTCTCCTCAGACCCACTGCATTTGCCAATTTCTTCCTTCACAATACTCTTCTAACCTTTGACCTTCTACAGGCTCTTTTCAAGGGTATAATTTTTATATTAACCTTTTCAGATTGATCCTCTCTCATCTCATTCTTGCTGCTTTTCTTGTCTTTAACCTTTACAAACTGCATCTAACGTTTCAGAAGCTTTAAAAGGTGTGTTCATGCTGCTATAATTTAAAATAACTTTTAACCAACACACTATATCTTAATCAGCTTTGATGCCATTGCAGTGTCAGCAGCTTAACTCTCATGAGACTCTATTGCTCAAATATATTTTATTTTAAATTTACTTGCAAGAACATGTGATTTTTTTAGGGAAAAATGAATTTGTGTGAGAAAGAAAGGTAACCCATAAACAACCACCCTCTCTTTCACTTCTTTTAAAGCAACAATTTGTACTTTCAAATATTTCTTCCATTAAATAGTAGACAAACTCACTGTCTGTCTAATTCATGCTAGTTACGCCTCTCAGTAATTTCATTTTTATATTGACCTATCTATATTCCTATTGTGCCTGTTCGTTCCTTGGCTTAAGTTCATGACCCTTTTCTCTTGTATGTAAGTAGTTAACAGAGATGTCTTAGAATATCAGTGCTCTGTATTCCTTTCAGCATGTTGTGTACCTCAGTGACATCCCTGCTTAATCTCCTTTTAGCCCCCAAAGAATAGTTTCTCTAACCTTTATGAACAAATCCTCATCTCCTTGCATGATTCTGGTTGCCCTCTATTATGTCTTATCCTTTTTATAATATCCTTTTCATAATAAGGTGAACAGAAATGCTCACAGTACTCCAGATATGATCTTTCACAATGCTAGTATAAACTAAGCATTACCATCTTCTATCTTTGTTTATGCATCTGAATATTGTATGCTCTTTTCCCTGCTGTTAAGCACTGTGAATAAAGCTTTAGAGTTTCAGCTAGGATGTACCCCAGATCTCTCTAGTGTTCAATATGTGTAGCATGTCACTTGTTGAGGGCATAATCCTTCCTCTTGCTGTTTGTGTCTAGCCTTATTACTTTACACTTGTCTACAAAGACTCATGTAAATCACGGACCAGCCTGTGGCCTTGATCTATGCAAGTCATGCTCCTTTGCTCTCATCCTAAGTGGTTTGTCCACATTTTTGTATTATCACCCAGTTTCATTATTTTACTCTCTTTCTCTCTCTCACCCTATTATTAAATATCAAAATGACAATTCAAACCAAGATCTGTGCTTGCTTCTGTTAAACACTCCATTACAAATCATTAGGAAGTCCTGGCCACCAACAGAACATATTTTACATTTTCAAACTTATTCTGTCATTGTTCCAGATGTCATTGATTATGCCAGAATGATCTCTGATGGGGGAAAGGGATGATTTCAAGAAGCAATTGCAGGTATACCAAGGGGGGGGAGGCATATATAATTTTTACAACCAGCTTTAAACACACGAGTAGCAGATGTATCAAATCAATCAGGAGGATATTTAAGTGGGCAGTTAATATAATAAGGGCTAGATATGCTTTTATGCACAGCTTTTAGTAAGGGTTAATGCATTGCTGCATCATCCTCAAGGTAGCCCCAGAAGGCAATGCACCTCATATTAATTCCCCTCACATGGCCACTATGTCTTGTCATAACCTATTTATCTTCAGTACTTTCATTGCCCCCATTACCAGAGTATCTAAGCACCTCACAGTCTTTAATGCATTGATCCGCAAACATTCCTGGGAAGCAGGGTAGTACTATTCGCCTCATTTTATAGAGGGGGAACTAAGGCACAGGGGCTGTGTCTACACTAGAAAATTTAAGTCAATGTTGTTAAGTAGACACAGCCCTTGTCGACCTTATTAAGTCGACTTAATAAGGTCGACTTAGGCGCTAATCCCCGTCTCTAAGGAATCGACTTAAGCCTTAAATCGACCTAAAACTAGATGTTATTAAATCCAATTAAGTTTTCCTTAAGTCAACTTAAGGAACAGCTTAAGTTGACTTAATAAAAGCCCTGTGTGGACAGGGAGTAAGTTAGGTCAACTTAAACCTCCTTAAGTCGACCTAACTTGTAAGTGTAGACGCACCCAGGGAGGCCAAGTAATATGCCCAAGATCAACTGGCACAACGGGACATAAATTCAGGTCCCCCAAGTGCTAGTCTAATTCCTTAACTACTGGACCATCCTTGATCTTTTCTTAATATGAATACTGTATTCACTGTGAAGAGTTTCCCAAACAACTGGAGGTGGTTTCTCAGTTTTAACCTATGCCACACATTTAGCAAATAAAAATTAAGTACTTTTTTTTAAAAAAGTTGCATATGTAGATGTTACACTGATTACTGACTGATAAGGAAGGTTAAGGATTATAATCTGATCTGTAAAAAGACTGATTTATAGCTGAAACATGAGTGCATGTACACATTGCCACTATGCCAATATAATTCCACTGGAAAGGGGATTATACTGTGGCCAAAAAATAAAAAGGCAATAACTACCCTATAAAAACTGGAGAATGTTTTCAGTAGAAGAGAGATCTGAGTGTGATAAGATCACCCAGTACAACTTCTGAGTATTGCCCAGGCTTTAAAAATTGACAACTATCTCTGCCGTGGCAAAGGATTACTGTGTGTGGTAATTTATTTTGTAGCTGCAATCTTTACCATAAAAATGGAGTACAAGCTATTTAGGGGCTTGTTTTCAGAACCTGAAAAGCCCAAGGCCATGCAGCAAAACATGCAGGCAATTACATGCCTAGTCTAAATGTCACATTACACAATTGCATGTGAAAATTTCCAGTTAGTCATTTCACCAGATATTTGCAAATTCAAGTACAACTTGCATGCATGAACAACTCAGATTTGGAATTTTATATATGTTTTCTACATGGCTATAGGCTTAGGAAGCCTAGTAATCAATATATTATACAAATGGATGCCATATTATTTAGATATTTGTAGTATTTTATTTTCTTTTATTTCCTAATGTGAACATAGTGCATTTTTTATTGGTTCATTATAAAGGCAATAAGGATGTTCTGGAAGAAATAAAATGGATGAGGAAATTTCATTACAATGACTCTGTATGCTTTGACCAACATTTTTATTAGATTTGAATCACATAATAATTTCTTACATGGTTATACAACCATTTTTATTATTGAAAATTAATGGACTTCAGAAGTGGGTTAGTAATGGAAAATCCCATAAAGCACAGGCATGAAAGCTCAGGAAAGATAGCTTTTTGGATATTCTCTTCTTGCAAACCTGACATCAACAAAATAACATTAGAAGTATATATGTGGTCTCTTGGCTGCACACACTTATGGCCATTTGTTCACTTGCCTGGTGATCATTCATATGTTTCTCAAACCCTTGCCATGAGATACAAGAGCCATGGAGTTCCAGGGTAAATAGGCATCTTACCTATTAATAAAAATGTCATTTATGTCATCTTTACTTTAAACAGATCTGGAAACATTGCCTCTACTTCTCTTTCGGCCCTAGATTTAACCTTTTGATACTTATGTGCTGAAAAGGAATGCCTGACCAGACTTCTTATAGGTTGGGCTACATCGGAGAACTTGAACCAGTTTAATTGAGCGTATTTACACCTATGCAAATCCCTAAGGTAGATGTGCTTAAACTAGTTTAACCTTATCGTAAATCAGTTAAATTTAATTCAGAAATTGACTGATTTTAACTAAATCAGTTTAAGGAAGACTTAAATGGTTAAAATTCATCTACATTAGGGGATTGCATGAGTTAAATAAGATTGATTTAAAATCAGTTCTGTTAAAGTAATGCATTCATTTGCAAAATTACAAAATTAAACTGAAGTGGACAAGCCCTTAGTCTGGCCCCTGTTAAATCTGCTTTGTGCTGCTCAAGAACTACAAAACAGATTTAAAGAGTGCCTAAAAGGCCACCTGAGTATTCTTTGGGTGGGAGGTAATTGTCCAGTGCTGCAGTGAAAGCATAGCCATCTCTTATATATATCACGCCTCTTTGGTGCCCCCACAACACAGGGGAATGTGAACTATTAACTCTTTAGGACAGGGGTTTCATTTTTGCTACATAACAAACAAGAAGTACTGTGGCACCTTTAAAGACTAACAAATTTATTTATTGCATGAGCTTTTGTGGGAGAAAATCCCACTTCATCAGATGCTTTGAAGATGAAGAACTTATGCTGTGCCTAGCACCATCTCTGATCAAAGCCTCTACTGTAATATAAATAATAAGAGGTCCCCGGACATCAGTTGTAGCTGGATTTAGTTTGTAATAGTGTGGCTGGCCCGAGGATTCGGGAAGGACAGGAGGCATAGAGCCACCTGCACCTCAACCCCTCATGTATTACCAAGTGGACCTCAGACAGACCTGAGATCTGAGTACAGGCTGATTATGGGCACTTGTGTTTAATCAGTTGAGGAGCCTGCAGTACCTAAGACTGCCAGGAAAAGCTATAGGGTTGTCGTGAGGAGTGTCAAAATATAATTAAAATTAAGTAGTGTGATAGTGTTTGACAATAATCCAATGACACAATCATCAGAAAACAAGCTGAACCTCAAAAAAATAATAGTGAATCTCACAAAGTTCAGAGTTAGGTATGGAGAAAATAAGAAACAACCTCAACACTCAACCATAACTGGAACCACATTTATTAGAAGTTTCAGACAAATTGCCTGAATTTTGTTTTGTTGTTGTTGTTTTGTTATTCAGGTACCTCTCTACTTCCTGATTCCCATTAGGATTAGGAGGGAAAGGATTAAAATATCCAAACAAAGACTCTTTCCAGGTCACAATAAATAAAAGTGTGAAAGTCTTCTCAAGAGATTTCCTACCTAATTTAATAGACCAAAGGAGCTCAGGTAGTTTGAGTAAGGTTTTGAGAAGTATCCAAACAGATGTTTATCCAAACAAAGTGTCTGAATATTGTGTGCAAGGTACACTGTACATTTTCCACTGAAGAGCATAACTGCAAGAGAAACAAGAAAGTGTGTAATGCATCCTTTCAGAATTTTTGATTATGTGTGGCATGGGAACAGTGCCAATAAACTTCTGGCTCCTGATTTAGGATTAGACTCTATTGGATCCAATCCAGGAAACTCCAAACATGGCTGTAGGGACAAACAAGAGGAAACAAATGCTGAGCCAAACGGAGTTCACAGTGTGCCGTAATGTTTCTTCAGTAAAATGTAAGTAATACACTGCTGAAGACCCAGTATTATAATTCTATCAAACACAGATGGACTAGAGAACTTCTTTTTAAAAGACCTGATCAGCAGTATATGGCAAACCTAAAAGGAAATGAACAATCAGTTGGGCAGCAGGAAATGGTGTTGATAACGGTGTTGCATCTTTCTTCCACTGCATCTGTACTGAACCTATCCCACATATAAAGTCATGAGCAAACCGAGATCCTCAACAGCTTAAAAGACTCAGCCCCCACAGGAACATATCTAGTGAAAGCCAATGACTGTCTTTCACTATGTCTTTAACAGCACCTACCACAATGGGGCCCAAATACTCATTAGCCTCATTACACACTACCAGATCACAAACAATAAATACTACTAATGTGTGACATAGAACAAGTCTCTGAATGCAAGCATCTTTTGAAGCCTACAGATATGTCAAATTATTTTGCTTCTCTGAGCATATCCAATCCAGTATGAATTGTATTCTTGTACTGATTTGTCTGAGCATTAATTCTAATAGTAAAATTACAGATAAAGCCAGAGAACTAAAGGCAGATGAACTATTAATTATCAGTAATATTAATTAAAATTTTCCCCTTGTTTAGTTAGCAACTGACCTTGATTTTCCTTAAATTAATTCATTAGCAATATTTGACAAAGTAGCTGGGACAAATTACCTTCAGACTATGGTCTGTTTACTTTGGCGGTTGATTATTCATAGTAGAATATCTTGAACTCAAGAAAATTAATAGCAAACCTTCCACTGACTTCAGTGTGGCCTTGTCAGGAAAGTTTAAATGGTATTGTGTCATTTCCCTAACTGGAAGAAGGAAGCTGGATAACTAAATACAGTAGACCCTCCAAGATATGAACACCAGAATTACAAACAGACCAGTCAACTAAACACCCCGTGGAGCCAGAAGTAAGCAATCAGGCAGCAGTGGAGGTAGAGGGTGAGGAAAAAAGCAAATACTATACTGTGCCATATTGCACCTTAAAGCTCTGGTTGGGGGGAAGCTGTTTTTATCATCAGGGAAACAAGCTTACTAGCTCAGCCCAACCCCAGGGAAGAAGCTGCTGAAGTCTAGGCTGCTGATACTGCAAGGAACTGAAGGAAACTGCTGGTCTTAGGATAGGAGCTGCTGCTTTTCCAGCCAAAGCATGGCCTGGAGCAGGAGCCACTGTCCAAGCTGCTGCCTGCATTGTGCGCTCTGGAGAGATTTTAAAGGGCCTCTGCACTGATGTGGCCCAAGATTTGCCCATGGCTGCACTCCTGAATCCTACCAGCACCTCTGGCGAGTGCAAGGGGAGGGAAAGGCACTGGCAGGAAGCTGACACCGACCTCCTGCCATGTACTGGAGCACAGGGGGCAGTGCGTAGACCAGGGCAAGCCTTGGGGAGAGGCAGCTGAGGGCCGGGGCTTGTGGGGCCAGTTCAACCCAAAGGCAAGAAGCAACAAAGAGATAGCGCTGCCAGATACCATGTTTGCAGAGATCTCTCCCAGCCTTAGCTGGAAGACATGGACTGCAGGGTGCTGTACCATCATGTTTTGTTCAGAGTTACAAGCGTTTGAGACGCGAAGCATCTGATGAAGTGGGATTTTCTCCTACGAAAGCTCATGCGATAAATAAATGTGTTCGTCTTTAAAAGTGCCACAGGACTCCTTGTTTGTTTGGCTGATGTAGATTAACACGGCTCCCCCTCTGGAACTTGTCAAGCATTTCAGAGTTACAAACAGCCTCCATTCCCGAGGTCTTCATATCTTTGAGGTTCTACTGTAACATGTAACCACAGTTTAGGTATGATTTTCAGATAAATAAACATTCTTGTTAAAATCTGTGACACTTATAGGATTTGTAAGCATTTTCACAAACACCCAGCAGTTGTCAGAATTATCATGCGTATCATGACTTCTCAAATTATGGTAAACTGAACCTGATGCTTTTATTTCAGAAAATCTTTTTCATTTTACATGGAACAAGCTCTAATCACAGTAATTTGCAATATAATCTTTAAAAGCACAATCTTAGAGGAAATTCTTTCAAAATGACAAAAGCACGGCAGATCTCATTGGCCTGGAATGGAAACAATACCAAATTTGGACAACTCCAGGGAACATCAGACAATACTCAGAATGACATTTTCAACTTATTTGTAACTATAGAATAAAAGAATAGACTGAAGATGAACTTTCTTGAACCACCCATTTAAAAATTGCCTTCCTTTAATGAAAGCAAAATAAAAATCAGATTTTTTTATACTGTTTGTATCTGATTGGATGGAATGCAATTGTTTTTTTTTTTTTTTTAAATCGTCCAATATTTAAAACCAGCTAAAAATCTTATGGAAAAGCAACAATGAAGATGTAAAGAAAGCATACAGTAAGTTTCACTTGCAAAGGCAAATAAGTATTGCAATTACTGTTAGATAAACAATGCAAAATAAACATCACTACTAATAATGAACTTCTCAAGTGAATGGACTTAACTAATCACTTTTATTTTTGATTACATGTTCAACAGAAAACTGTGAAAATTATTTTAATCACAGTACTAACTAATGAAACTGCATTCCACGCACTGAGGGGGGTGTTATGATGACTTTAAAACATGAACATTTTGTGTTAGCATGGCATCTAACATTTTATTCCTCATTCAATAAAAAGAGCAGTTGATAAAATAATCAGTCAACATTATTATACAAAAACACTCAACATGCACTGGTTTGATTTGTTTTTTTTAATTATAAGATGTTTAATTTTTCCCCTTTAGGCTAAAAATCTGATCATCTACTGCTGGTTCATTTCACCTTGACTGAATTAAAATTTTCCTATGGGACTATTGCAAAATACCATATTTACAAAGTACATTAGATCTTCAAATCATTATGTCCTGATGTAATTCTACTGCTATAGCATATAAATTACACATTTTAATTTGACTGTAAACCAAAAATATTCCAGGCTTCGTTGGTGCTTTTTTCTTTATTTTCATATATTGGAATTTAAGAGCATGTCAGTCATTGTTCATAGTGAACATGCATCGAAACTACTGCAATAAATCCAACCAACTTTGCAGCTAGGCTAATGCACAAATGGCAGTTAGTTCACCCATGCTTCTGCGCAAAGCAGATGAAAAATCTTTTTCACCAGATGTCTGTGAACATGTATATTTTATTTTGATGTTGACTGGGGACTGGTAGGACGATCTGATCACCTCAGCTATGTTTCTGCGTTCGCAGAATTAAAAATGGCCTTTGTTAACAGACCAGCCCCCAAACACCTTCATAACACAGTCCTACTTTCCTGCTCCTCCTTCCTTTCTCCCTAACTTTTAAAATAAGGTTAATCAGTTGCAGTCTTGGCTGAAGTCACTAACGATCTACAATGCTTACATTTTTGTTGTTCTGCCACATAGTGGAATCCTCAGCAGCGAATTAGGCACCCTGGCACCCATACAATGCATGGAAACAGTTAGGTGCCTAAGAAAGACATTAACAGAAGCCAACAAATTCCAAAGGGGTAGCCATGTTAGTCTATTGTAGAAAGACAACAGAGTCCTGTGGCACTTTTAAAGACTAACAGATTTATTTATCGCATGAGCTTTCGTGGGAGAAAATCCCATTTCGTCAGACGCTTTGAAGATGGGAAAGTTACAGCCTGACCTGATGTTATGTCATACACTCCCCTGCATTTAATTTCCTCCCATTCTGTAACTTTCCCATCTTCAAAGCGTCTGACGAAGTGGGATTTTCTCCCACGAAAGCTCATGTGATAAATAAATCTGTTAGTCTTTAAAAGTGCCACAGGACTCAGAAGCCAACAAGATTAGCAGGGAGCTAACCAGTAGGAAACACGGTGATAGCTAACTGCCTATCTCTGTTCAAGATTCACAGGCATGAACTCTTCCCACTAGAGTTATGTGCCTAAACTAAGTCAACTCCTTCTCATGAGTAAAACAGAGAGAAACATCCATTCTGTTGTAGCCCAGTTGTTACGGCACTCAGCTAGGATGTTGTAGGACTTTTTCAAATAGCTTCTCTCTTCTTCTTTTTGAGGAGGGACTGGACAAAATGGGTTGGAGCCCACAAAAGCTTATGCCCAAAGAAATGTGTTAGTTTGAAGGTGCCACAGGACTCTCATTTTTAGCTGATACTGTTTTTCCTACCACTTCATTTGAAGGCCCATTGACCAAAGTTTGCCAACCTGGTTTTTGATGAGTGAGCTTTCTTTGTCCCATCTTTTCTAGGGGCTTTCCTCTTCAGGGCAGGCAGTGCTATCCCTAAACAAGGCTGCTTGGATGCTCAGACTGCTGCCTCAAACTGTTGTTTCTTAGTCAGCTAGCCTGAGACCATCACATCTGAGCCGCCTGAGCATAGAGCTTTTGCTAGCAGCTTCCAGCTCCTCAAGCCTGTTACTGCCACATCCACTTTAGTTGCAGAACTTTGCCTCTCGTTTCCCCCAACACCTTGCACAATAAGTAAGAAAAACCACTGTCGTGCCCCCAGTATCTCTCCTTTCTGAACTGAAGCTGTCTATTCCAGTGGTACACATGAAGCATCACAAAAGGGATTGCATGAGTTGTCCTGCAGTAGCTACTAACTCTTCTATATACTGCTATCTGTTGACTATGTCAAAGTTGCAGTTCATCCACATACCAGCTAGATAGCGCCACCATTGACCTGAAAGTTCCTCTGACAGAGATATAATCCAGTGTCCTGCTGCCAACACCTTCACCGTGACCTGGGATGGGGGGCTAAATCAGGTAATAGGCCTTGCCCAAGGGCTAGCTGAGGGTTAGTGGAAGGAGTGTTCTACATTCCATTTATAGGTTATGACCTATGACATTGTCTTCAGTTGACAATATTGACAAATATGCCTCTGCCTTCAGTCGACAAATTGATAATAGTGCCACTCATTAGGCGAGATGTAACTAACAAGGAGAAGCATCCTTTTAAAATTCACCCAGATATGCAGACTTCTCTGGCTGAGTATGAAAGATTTTGAGCCTGCAACTATAACTGCTAATGAAGAGCCATGTGTATTTCCCACATTTCAAACTAATTTCTTAATTAAACTTTAACATAATTGTAAATGTTAATAATCTGAAGAAATTTCATAGATCGAGTCATACTAAAGTGAAAACTCACTAGTCAATAATCAGCCTGATCATGTGCTACTCATGGAGGTTATAGAATTACAACCAAATCCTTGCTTCAGGATGATTCCACTTTTAATCATGTAGTGTAACATTCGATTAAGGTGGTAATAGAATAACTCAGAGACAAATCTCCTTACTTATTGAAATAGGAAGCTTCAAGGACTTTCTGCAGCATATCACTTTTATTTCATGGTTAAGATGATCAGGCTTGCTAAATCTATGGCTCCCAATCTTTAGGTTCAGTCAGTCTAGGCTCAATATAGTTTCCAAGATGGAGGGGTGGCAAAGGTGGCTAGATGCCACCTTAATGAGCCCCGGTCATAGGGAAAGATGGGGGATACTTGTTCCCTGAAGTAAATTAGAGCAAATTCAATGGCAACAGATCTCATATAGCTACTTCAACAAGTAGGACTGCCAGAGCAAAGCAACTCTCTGGCCACACCACTGGAGGATGGAGTAAAGGAGATGTAGCATCAGCAGCATCAGCCCAGTTATATTAATCCCAGTTAGAACCAATTAACACACTAGGCATACAATCCTAGATCTCTTAAATTAGGTAAGTTCCTTTATACTGAATCCTCAAGTGACCCCAGAATCCACCTTTCTGTCTCCTTTCTGAAAGCAGAGCAGTAATAATCAGACAATGTAAACCTATAGACTCTTCTGGTAAAATTTTCAGAAGTGAGTCAACTCACAAGCTTTTGACAATGTTACCTTTGTTTCTTGGGTGGGCCAACTTGTTTGGTTAGGTTCTCTTCATTTGGTCTCACTTGACATCACACCTGATAACAAAGTTCACTAAAGCTAGGTGAAAAAAACTGATTTTCAATTCACTGGCAGGTCCAAAAAATGGAAAGGGGGGAGGAAGGAGAGGGGGAATCAGTTTAATCTGAATTTATTCTAGAATATTTTTCAGAATTTACCATTAGTTGAAAAAGTCAACAAAAAATCAGTTTTAGGTGTAACAAAATGTCACTGTGATAAATAATTTTGTTAGTCTTTAAAAGTGCCACAGAACTCCTTCTTTTCTTTGATTTTGCTGGAGCAAGTCTAACATGGCTACCCCTCTGGAACATGTTGAAATTATTAAACTGTGCAGAAATAATTAAATATCCATTGGATTAGGAACTGGAACTTGGGTACCCCACATCAGTGCTCTAACCAACAGGCTAAATAATCATTCTCACTATCTTTCTCCAGCGCAATGACTATTCAGGTGTTTAACACGAAGTGGAAGGGTTTCAACAGGAGAGATTCAAGGAAATCCACTCTGGAATATCCTCTGCTCAATGGTTAGGACAATCACCTGGGAGAGGAAGACATGGGTTCAAATTCTACTGCAGAGTAGGGATTCAAAAATGACTTTCCAGCATTGCAGATGAATGCCCCAATAATAGGACTCAGATTTAAGAAGGAGGTGCAACTTTTTCTACTCTCCATGTTGAGAATAGTATGTCTACACAACAAAGAAAAACCCACAGTTGGTCCATGCCAGCTGACTTGGGCTTGTGGGGCTCAGGCTGTGAGACTGTTTCATTACAGTATAGACTTCCAGGCTTGGACTCTTCACCATGCTGGGTTCTGGAGCTCAGTGATCAAACAACTCTGCAAGCCGGAGTCAGCTAGTACAAGCCAGCCATGGGATTTTCTTTGCTGTGTAGACCTACCTTTAGGTTCTCTTGTAAATCTAGGACCCACAAAAAATATGGACCCAGACTATTAGAGGAATCTGTATCAAAATCACAGCAAGTTTCAGGTTGAACAAAACTGCTTTTTTGGGTGAATACATTTTTTCTGAAAGAATTTGCCCAGCTCCAGGATTACCCATTTCTATCTATTGTTTTGATTACTAACCTGAAACTCAGTTAACTGCCAGTAAATACTAAAATCAATTAGAGCAGTAAAAATTAAATAATGTTGTCTAACAATACTGGGAATGTTTATTAATTATACATTTATTCATTTTCCCACTGTAATGGCTGCTCTAGAGAATTAAGTCTACCTAATTTCTCTGTCATTCGCTTTATATTGAGAAGCTGCTATTTTCCTCTTCAGAAGAGAATCTGAGAAGATCTGTCAAGTTTATTTCACTGTTGGTGACCTCCCTGAAGGATGGCTTTTCATTTTTGTTGAATTAGTCACCTATCAATTAAAAAGTAACATTTTTACATAAGTGATTTATAGATGAAGTCTTATTTATACTGTGTGCCAATAGCCAAAATCCTCATTTATTTTTCATTCATTTTTATTGCGATTTCTATTCTTTCTAACATGCATATTTTTATTTTAATTGATAAGTGAGGGATATTTTAAGACAATGAAAAGAGCCCATATTACTCTGATACCAGAGAGATAAAGACACTGAAAAACACCTATTTCACTTGCGATTGCCCTGATGTCTTGAGCAAGTGTAGCCTTCCCAAATGGTTAGGATTTAATTAGGTAAGTATATGGAAAGAGTAACTGTCACAGGGTACATCCACCCCATCCCTCATTGGGGTGGTTTGGGGTGTGTGGCCGGTACCATGGTCTGGGTGTACCTGATTGCTCCAGCAACTAAAGCCAATATGGCTGCCCAGGCAATCAGGGATGTATGGCCCAGCAGCCAGAACCAACATGGCTGCCTGGGGAATAAGGGTTGTTTGCTCAGCAGCCAGACAGGAGCCATCACCAGGGGGTGATGGCCAGGGTAGGAGGATGCAGTCCCTCCTTACTCCACTGGATCTGAGTCCAGGGCCCTGGCAGCACCAATGATGATACCACTGAGTCTGCAGAGAAACTGACCACAACACGCTGATTCTTTCCAGGCGTCACAGCTTTCCCCAGTTCACTAGGCTCCTGCCTACACTATCTTCTGATGTGGTGGTCTTTAGGTTGCCAGTGCCTCTGGGTTCTTCTGCATTGGTAGTTCTGGGGGACTCTGATTACTCTCAGAGGTCCATCGGCACCAGGAATCCTCCCTGGTTCTCTGTGTCTCTGGCTACCTCGGTCAAGGACTGTAGTGGCTCCTGGACTGAAGCCTCCAGCACGTGTCCTTTCTATTCCACAGTCAACCTAAAAGGAGCTGAGCTGCTCCCTTTTATACTGAGGCAGCAGTTAGAGCAAGCCCAGCATGCTACAGGGAACAAGACTTCATCCTCCCATGGTGTTGGATTAACCCTTTCTTGGCTAGTTCTGGATATCTCCATCCCATCATCATATCATACTCATGATTCCTGCTTCCTTGATTCACTGGATTTTTCCAACTTACTCTATCACTTAGGCATTTTGCTAACAATAAGTTTGTCCTAAAACATCTTGAAGATCTTCATCTCAGCATGAAGGGGGCTCAGCACCTGTATAACATTTAGCATCTCAGAGAATTGTGACCAGCCTGAAAAAGACACTTCATAAATTTGCTGAAGAAATAAAAGACAGCAAAAGATGTTATTATGGATGCACTTCTTGGGTGCTCAGAAATCTTCTCCTCCGGTGAATGGGGGATTAATGTTCACTGCTTTTAAAAAAATGTGGGATTTGGTCCTGTTGGTGATCACATAGGAACAATATATTCTAACCTGGCTGCATTCCCAATGAAAACTAATGGATATATTTCAGGTTTTGTCTCCTCATTGGGACCAGTAAGGATTGTCCTTTATCACCTCTCCTTTATGCATCATGTATTAAGCAACTGCTGAGAAAATCTGACATTGTTCCTCCATGGCATGAAATATCATGAATTTTATATGAAGAATGATGGATGGATGGATGGATGGATGGATGGATGGATGGATGGATGGAT